>OMPJ01002744.1:10545-27732 GCA_900312935.1 Carapus acus
TGAGATGGGGTGGGAGAGATTCTGAGGGGATCCAGGGCCAATTATCTCAATCACCACAGCAACAAAAATGAATCAGCCACAAAAGACATATGAGTAATAATGACCACAAAAGGAGCTCTTGGGATTTGATGATTCATCTCGTACATCAATATACAAAATTGATAAAACACTTGCATTCAGCATTATCTAATATTGCTCCATTCAATGTAAGGGGCCTCGCCATGCGATGGGTGAAAGGTGTGCCATGTCCGGAGAATGGTGAGATGGATTAACAAGTATGTCTAAACCCTGGGCCCATGTGAACATCAGTCACAAATTAGCTGTCTGGAAAAGCTTCTCTCTAATCCTTGTAGTTACTCACTCATGACAACACAGACGTGGTAAATATTCCAGGCAACAGCTTGCATGATCAAAATTGATAGGCATCGTTTAATACAGCATAATGAGCGACACCAAGAAATCAGTGAAAAAGATCAATTTCATATCAAGCCAGTGAACTCTCACTGTAAATGTATAGTTATTAACTTGTTAATTGACTGATAACAAATCTCTAATTCCGAGTGGAAAGTGGCTCGTATATTATAGATAACAGTGCACTCCATTAGTAATCGATCGTAATAGATATTTTGTCACTTAAAAATCATGACTAACTTCTTCATACATACACGGGCAATAACAACAATAATAACGATTGGAAAAAGCACCCCAACAGTGTAGGTGTAGACTACGACACTCTGGCAATAAATGTGATGAGTTTCCATCAAAGGCGGTAATTATATATACATATTCTGCAATGTATGAGCTCATAATAGCAATTAGTGAAATGGCACAAAGACAAAGTGGCCAGGCTGTAACGTCAGCGCCAGAGCGCAGCGTCAAACATTTCCGAAAACGATGCGTTCATCTTCCGCCCAAGTTAGGCGGAGTGAGCCCCAACTTAATGGGCATGTCTACGTTATGCTATATGTTTTCCGAAAAACTAGCAGCGATTCAGAGAGGGAGAGGAGGAAAAGACAAGCCCCCCGAGTCCAAAACTACTCTCCCCCTTCAGCTGTCGCCATTTTAAGCAGGCGACATGCAGCTGGCCAGCAGCTCTGCCAAAGGTAGGCTTCATAATAGCTCGCCCAACTTTGGGAAAGGTGAAGCAGATGTGTACGATAAAAACACACTCACCTCGCTTTATCCCGGGTCAGGTAACGCGGCGGAGGCTTAAGAAAGTTTATAATGATACGGGCTTCGGCGCGGCCACTCACTGACGAGAGGCTTGTTTTATTGATGATAACTTAGGTGTAAAGCCCTTCTCTCCATCGGCCGGTCATTAACGTGACACCGCAATCACAGTGGTCCCCGCCGGCGACCCGGTTTTTGCGCTTGTTTATTTCGAGTGTCTCTGTGTGGAAGCAGGCGGTGCAGGGGAGGAAAATACGACCGACGTACCGAGGGAAGAGACGGACACGTGACGCCGACGTCACTGACGGTGGAGTTGGCGTGAGAGCTCCAGCTCCGCGGCGAGAGGACTCAGCCATCCCGGGCTGAGTTCGACCGGCTCCACTGTCCACAGCCGCGGGCCCGAAGTAGTCAAACCTGCGCCTCTCTCCAATTTCGTGTCAAATAAGACTAATACTCACCTGTCCTCGTCCCAGGTGACCTCTCTTAAAGAAATACCGCATGGAAGTTTTGAAGAGTTAGCTGACGCTCGTATCACCTTCGACTGCATGAGCAGCGCACGCGTGTGCGTGTTATGTTTATCCTCGCATCGAGAACACGTTGTCTTCCGAGCACAAATATGTACGTACACTTATCACATCCTTCATCACTCGGCAGTTACCTGTGTCGATTTAACATGAAAATGACTCACAACTAAAAATAACCATGGATGATAATAAAACGTCTTGAAGGCAAACTCACCCTCATAGCATGAAAGCACTGATATATTGTCAACACACAGCGACAAAGTTTGGTTTCTCATGCATCGCTCTCTCATTCATTGCGCACCATGTGTCTTGCATAATACCCAGCTCACAACATTTTGTGTTTTAATCCAATCTCACACTCAGGAGTCAGGTTACCGCCCAGGGCAGGGGTAATATCTTTCTGCCAAACGTTTTCATCCGAGAATAGTATTTGCACTTGTTTATATACAAGCACTCAAGTTTAATTAATCGGTAATTAATAATTTATACTAACATGAGATCAAAGAACTGACCAGAAGAAGGTAGTGCTTAATAAGCTGCCAGGCTGTGAGTACCAAAACAACGCCCTCTGCTGGAAAAAGAGAAGAAGTGAGACCAAATCAAATAATAAATAATGGCTGACCGAACAGCTTACCAGAAGTCTTGATGACTTGTTGTTTTTCAGTGCACAGAGTGCGCGGCCCCCTGTTCTGACGTGATCATTCGTTTTGAAGTTAGACGTAAAGCCTTGTTAAGAGAGCACGATAGAGGGGGTGTGATAGTATCCGACATGGCCGATCTGGACCACTAGGTGTCCCTGTGGAGTTTATCAAGCTTCTGCGAAAAGGACTCGTGAACGTCGCACTCTCTCATTGGCTGTTGGTTACTGAGGTCAAACGCTCACGCGCATGCTCAAACAGTCACCGTAGCCTCACAAAATCTGTCAGATCAGCGCAGCTTGAATTATCTGAGCAACTTCCAAGATTTCCCATTACTTTACCATCAAAAGAGACGATTTGGATTTAATCTTTGCACAGGCACCACCAGAGTCCGGAGGGTTACTTTTCAGAGTGCAGAGCTCCCGAGAAAGGCAAAAAATGACGAGCAGTTCAAAGCGGAAAGAAGAAAGTCATTTGGTGAATGGGGGTGTGAAGCAATGCACATGGACGAAAGCCTTCAACAGTAACGCTATTTGGGAAGAGAAGGTGACGTAGTTTTTTGTCCCAAACCTCATTTTGTTTCGCATTCATCGCTTTTAACTCTGTGATATCTATAGTTTGCCTGCTTAATGCTCTAATGCCCGTCCGGGCACTCTAAGGGTTAATCTTATTTCAAAGCTGTTGCCTACAGTCGCAGTCGGTGTTAACAGGCAAACGATGTGTACGATAGGCATTAACGAAAATAATTAGCAGGCATCCTAAACATTCCTTCACTTCGAGTTTAATTTGTTTGATTCTGATGTTTTTGTTGTCTGTACAGGATGAGTTTTTAGACGTAATATATTGGCTCCGGCAAATTATTGCAGTGATCCTTGGTGTGATATGGGGTGTTGTGCCACTGAAAGGGTTTCTTGGAATCGCCATGTAAGTACTTACCTCAGTCAGTCCTTTTTCTGAGTAGGCTGACGTATTGCACACTTTGATGTTAGATTGACAGTTGTAGCTTTGTAGACACCTACAAACGAAATAAAAAATTTAAATCGGTCTGTTGTGAATTCCACATTATGCATTGCAACAGAAAAGTAAGGCCTTCACACTCCCATTTGTTTCTCTTAACAGATTCTGCATCATCAATGCTGGCGTCTTGTATGTGTACTTCAGCAGCTTCCAGCAGATTGACGAGGAAGAATACGGGGGCACATGGGAACTCACCAAAGAAGGCTTCATGACATCTTTTGCTCTTTTCCTGGTGAGAATGTTAATATTTCTGTAAATATCCTAAAATGAAGTACAGTTCATAACTCAGTGTTTAACAAGATGATAAAAACAGGGGGTGTTGTCTGCTGCAAACCTCCTTAATCAATGAATTATTTCTATTTGTTGTATCTAATCACAATTTTCCCTCTCAATCAGGTGGTATGGATAATCTTTTACACAGCTCTACATTTTGACTGAACACAATCCACCAGACAGTATGTAAGAACATTTCTGTTGAATTTGTCAAGAAAAAAGGATATCGATGGAATCTCAACACTCCCCAGAATATTTCCATGTTGAACGCATCGCTGGAATCGTACAGAATTACAAAGACGCAATTCTACACCTCCACGTTTTTTCATTGGTTTTTAACTATTCAATGTTTTCCTTTGATATAATTTCAGAGCAAACTCCATTGAAATAATGGAAGTAATACAGTGCTGATCCCACTTGCAATTGTAATCTTGCTGGAGCATTTACTCAATGTTAGTGTGACAAGGTCACAGTAAATTTTCGTTTTAGTTATGTGTCATGTGAAGGGTAGAGCAAAATGACTGGAATAGGCCAGCAAAACCAATGCCATAACATCCTCAGACTCAAATTCATACATTTATTTTGATAAATTTCCTTTTTGTTAACAGCTAATTAGGGAACATTTTCTTTTTCTTATGTAGAAGAGGTCATTTGAGATTGATTTCTTAAATTGCATGCCAGGTAACAATGTGATACAATAACAGAGGCCCTCCTACAGCCCTAAAACATCAGGCTCTTGTTCAGCATTAAGAGGCTTTTTACACTACACAAAAGGCAATTTTGATTGACATCTGACTCTTCTCTTCTTCTTCAGCGTATGGCATGCAGCAGATGTGAAACTCTTAAGATAGCTATGCCTTATTGCATTGAGATCTTTTTTGTGCTCAACGGTTAATCAATTCTGATTGTGTTTTGTGTTTGTAAACCAGTCCTTTTTCATTGGCAGTCTGTTTAAGTCACATTGAAGCTTTGCCAACATGGGTCAAAAACTACCAAATGGTCAACTGCAGAAGTTAACCATAGATAGCAGACACCTTCTCGAGGTGTTCAGATGCAAACATTTCCTTTATCTTGAAGTCATCGGTGAATTGCCACGCTTTGTTACAAGCATATGTTTTGTCATCAACAGCCATCAGCACAACTTGGATTTAACCTTACTTTTCCTCACATGTAGCTTCCGGATCAAAGTCTTATCTGTTGTGCTGAAATTAATTTAACGTGTAAATTCTGTATAGTGTCCCTTGTATCAAACTCCATCATGTATTATGCAGATTTATTTGTACTTATGTTATATCTGGTTTGATGTAACATATTTGCAGTATTTTGTAGTGGTGAAATTTTCAGCACTTGCAAAAGTTATTGTAATGATACTGTTATACAATATCTGCAGTTGGTGTGAGAGGATTGTATTTTCTGATCAAATCTTTTTGGAATCATTAAACATGGGCTTCATATAGCCTCCATTTTCAAACACGTCTCAGTATACTCTTTGGCATCTCCTCACATGAACCTGGAGAGCCCAGTTTATGTTTTCACTACAAAACTACACACATACATACTGTGCATAATTAGGCTTTTTGCAGGCTTAACAAAAGTGTGTGCAGTGCAAGTGGTAAGTACAATGAATAAATATTGTCTTAAATTACATGAGCAAAGGTGGTACGAGTCGCTTAAGTTACCAACACAAAGAATGAATTCGACGGTCTAAAAATGTCACAATCCCTTATCAGGTCCTTTGCTATGACACTGTTTCCAACATTGTGAAAATACGTAAATTGTGGGGATAACTATTCAGTAGTCGTCAACACAGGAAATGACACAAATGTACACTCGGATGCAAGATTAATGCAGGTGACAAAATATTAAGCCAGAGCAGCAAGAAAGATTCGATAAATTGTTGTTTTGCTACGAGGCTTTGTACGTGTCTGCTTTCACTGGAAATGTGAGCTTTCAGTGCAATTTACAGTCATAATTCCCCAAAACGGCCGCTAGTTTGTCAATATTATGAATCATTCAATATCTGTCGTACATCCGAGAGACTCAGTTCTTCCCTCCTCCCCGCCTAAAGCGCCAAGCAGGGGGAAAAATGTGACGTAGAGGCCAAGATGGCGGCTCCCTTCTCCACGATGAAATTTTGGAAGCCGGGTAAGTATCCAAGGGAGCTTTAGATCCCTGTTTCCCGTTGACGCCGGGTGATGAATTGTATTCATGTTCGCATGTGGGAGAATCGCTGTGGGCCTTCGTGACGCCGCGGTGCGCCTTTAGCTTCTGCGTGGCTCCTGTAGCTAGGTACGTTAGATATGCGCAACGGGACGCACCGAATGAGGAAATCACAGGCGGACAGTCACAAATAGCATGCGGGGAGACCGATAAACACTTAAACTATCGTGAAACACAGTTGTTATAATTTCGAAACGTGCAAAGATACCCCCCTCTTCACCCTCATCGCTTGCTCCCCTGCAGGCGCTGAAGCTCCTGGGATCTCAGAGGAACGGGAGCTCACTTCTGAGACCACCGGCTCCCCCATCGTCTTCAACCCACACACCGCGCTCTCCATCGAGAGACAGCGGCAGAAGCTCCCGGTTTTCAAGGTTTCTTCACCACTCAAAGCGCTCACAGAATTTCATTTTGGCCGAACAGCCAGAAGCCAGAGGACATAACCTCAACTTCCACCTTGCAGATGTGATGAATGAGGCCTCTATGTTTTGCATAGAGCAACGGGGGTCATGACCTGGCTATGTGTTTTACTGATCAGCCCTGTACACGGTTTGCAATTGAGCCGCATCATTTAATGTCCACTTCTTTTAATCTCGTAGTAGGAGAGAATAATTGCCCATCAGTCCTTCCATGCATTTTTACTTAAAAGCCAGAGTTTTTATTTTTGTCTTCTCCATGTCACATTCATCTTTTTGTATTATTTCCCTGTTTCCAGCACAGAAATAACATATTGTACTTGGTGGAGAGCTTCCAGACTGTCATTATCGTTGGTGAGACAGGATGTGGGAAAACGACACAGATACCCCAGGTTTGAATAATGGAAAGAACATCATTATTTCAGATGATTGGAAATGAATGTTTACAATTGTATTATTGCAATGCATAAAAACCCTAATTTTCTCAACCTGCCTTCTAAGATACAACTGTACCAAGATTGACAGGGCCATCCTTTTCCTAAACAATAAAATACCTGGGAAGAGGGTTTAGTAGAATGAGGGTCCGTGATTCAGTGGTGATGCTTTAATGCTTACTATATCAGTACAACAGTAAAAAGACGGCTGAAAGAGGGAAACTGTTCCAACGCGTAAGTTCTTGGCAAAGTAAGGTCAAACTTGCCCAATGATGTGGCAAAGACACACTGCTGTATCCCTTTATTAAGGATTACAATGATGTCATACTGGTGCATTATCTCTCAGAGGGTCACATGATTACTGGAGCATACCATTCTGCACTTCTGTGCAACCGTAGTGGGGAAAAAAAATGTAATTAGGACAGTAACGCTGCATAGAGAAAAGCTGTGACCATGTGAGAAAAAAAGCAAATGATGCAAACAGGCCAGTCGCCCCCGGCATCCATAGAGTGGACTGAATTGAAAAGTCACCATCATATTTGCTAGATTTGTCCCTTATACTCAGTCGTTTTATTTCGATTGAGGTCAGTCATTTATGAAGTTGGTCATGCACAAAATCAACAAAATAAAGGCTACACGATCTGACTTTGCTGCACCGAGAACAGCAAAAGAACAACTTCATTATCTTGTTGGAGAATGGATGAATTTGTTGTCACTGTTTGTAATTGAGCCTTCTTCCCCAGTATTCCTCTCTTCTTGTCTGTTGTGTCTTAGACCCTCTCTTGTCACTGTCTTTTAGTATTTGCTGGAGGCAGGTTGGGCCGCAGAAGGGAAAGTGGTTGGAGTGACACAGCCACGGCGGGTTGCTGCCATTTCTGTATGTAGAGATTCTGCTTGGGGAAAAAAAACCCTTGTCATCCGTTAGATCAAATTCTTCATTTTTCACCTGTATTCTGTGTATAGGTAGCTAACCGTGTTGCAGAGGAGAGGGGAGCCCTTCTCGGACACGAGGTGGGGTACACCATCCGATTTGATGATTGCTCTGATCCTCAAGCTACTAGGATCAAGGTAAACCTGCCAGACCAAGTTTTAGAATGTGGGTTTCACCTGTATTTGTTTAGTGTTAATTTTGCCGTTGTGTCTCAGTTTCTCACAGATGGCATGCTGGTGCGGGAGATGATGGCGGATCCCCTTTTGAAAAAGTACAGGTAAACATCAAGAAATCTCTAAGTTTCCAGTAACATATTCCTACTCAGTTTTAGTAATGAGTGCTTTGCTTTGTTGTCCACAGTGTGTTGATGTTAGATGAAGCACACGAGAGAACCCTGTATACAGATATAGCCATTGGTTTACTGAAAAAGGTAATGTCACCTCATTTTAATAATTCAATGAAATCCAGCAATTTTTGTTGGAGTGTAACCTTGAAACTCTTCCAGCAACTGTGCACCGTGCTCTCCATGGTTGCCCAAGCCCTCACTCTCTGTTCTGTTCTCATCAGATTCAGAAGAAGCGGCGAGACCTGAGGCTGATTGTGGCCTCTGCCACCCTGGATGCTAAGGTGACTACATCATTAAGATGAACAGATATGCTTGGATAGGAAGAAGAGAGAAACAAAGTGGCAAAAAGGGGAGAGGTGACGTTTGGAGATGACATCATACCGACATTGTACATATGAAACAAGGGCCACGAGTGCATGCAGTGTTGAGCAAGTCAGCCCAAGAGCTATATCATAAAATTATTTTTAGTCCACAATGTCCTTAATGTACCCCGGTAGGGATTCTAGTTATACTGCAGTATTAAGTTGCTCTCTCACATAAATGTCATCATGAAGGTAACAAGGGAAGACCATTGCTGCTGTGCTGCGGAACAACTGTAAATAATTAGTTTGAAAGAAATTTTACCTTAATGCCACCAAACAACCACACTCTCCATATTCACTCATGAGACCTCATGTATGCTTTCTGTGATTTGTCATTCCTGGATTAATTTATTGTATGTAGAAGCAGTGAAATTGCTTTCACATAGCTTGTGTACTTGTCCACTCATCAATACCACTTTCCTCTGAAGAAATTCCATGAATTCTTCAACCTGAATGAGTCGGGTGATCCGAGTAAGGACACGTGTGGGATTCTGACTGTGGAGGGACGCACATTCCCGGTAGACGTTTTCTATACTGTGAGGTATTGAAGCGTGACCTTGTATCTTATTGCTTGGATCTTGTACATAAGTCATCTTAGCATTCATTTCTCCTTACTTTGTGTGCCATCAGTCCCGTCCCCGATTATGTGAAGGCCACAGTTGAGACGGTACTTAAGATCCACGAGACTGAAGATGATGGAGATGTCTTGGCTTTTCTCACTGGGCAGGTTTGTAACGCGAGTATCCCAGTTTCGTTTTTTTTTATTTTTTTTATCGCACAGTCGAAGCAATCCTACTTTTTTTATGCCCACCCAGGAGGAGGTGGAGAAGGTTGTGTCCCTTTTGCAGGACCAAGCGAGGTCCCTGTCCCGGTATGGCATGAAGAAGCATCTGAGAATTTTGCCCATGTACTCTGGTCTACCTTATGCAGAGCAAATGAAGGTTTTTGAAAGGGCACCCTCTACTGTCCGTAAGGTAGAAACGCTATCTTGTTTAATTTCCTTAGACTGTAAAGTGTTTGTATACTGGGATATGTTTTATGTAGAGCTGTCGGATAATATCGGCCCATCGATATTATCGCACCGATATTAGCATAAAAATGAAATACCGGTATCAGATTTTTTTGCTTTAAAACCGATAAAATAAAAAACGATAAAAATTAAATAATGCTTGCGTTACACCGAAATAGTGCCTATGCGCTCCTGGAGCGTCTATCGGCACACATATCGGTAACGGCTGTTATCGGTATCGGTAAATTAAGAGTTGGACAATATCGGCATATCGGATATCGGCAAAAAAGCCAATATCAGACATCCCTAGTTTTATGTATTCCAAAAGGTTGTGAGGACTTGTGTGACAATGTTGAATCAACTCAGAAAATAACATGTGCTGTGGTCACTTTAGAACAACACAGCTATCAAAGATTTAAGTCGTAATGATTGAAACTGTACTGTTATTTGCACAGGAGCAAAGCTGTCCATTCATCAAAACTTGAATGTTACCATGTAACTTGTTTTTTCACAGGTGGTGGTGGCGACTAATATAGCCGAGACCTCAATCACCATCAATGGAGTTGTGTTTGTTATTGACTGTGCATTTGTGAAGCTGCGGGCGTATAATCCCCGCACGGCCATTGAATCGCTGGTGGTCACCCCCATCTCCAAAGCATCGGCGAGCCAGAGAGCAGGGAGAGCTGGCAGAAACCGACCTGGAAAATGCTTTAGATTATACACAGGTAAATGAACAACAAAGCAAGATGTTTATGGGAAGGGCTGCTCCTGTGTCATAACCCTCTCCCCTAGCCCTGTGACTCCTCTTTACTTTCACCAGAGGAGGACTTTGAGAAGCTGCCTGCCTCTACTGTGCCCGAGATGCAACGCACCAACCTAGCCCCCGTCATCCTGCAGCTTAAAGCGTTAGGCATTGACAATGTGCTGCGGTTCAGCTTCCTCTCTGTGAGTATCTTGCTTTACGAGTGACTGCAGGGTGACAGGATGTTCTCGCTGTGAAGTGCCTTACATTCCAATTTAGCAAGGAGCAGACTATGCTGTATATATTATACTATGCTGAAGACAGGAAATAAAAACTGTGATTCTGACTAGAGATGTCCGATAATATCGGCCCACCGATATCATCGACCTGATATTGGCATAAAAATTTGATATTGGTATCGAATTTTTTGGCTTTAAAACCGATAAAATAAAAACCGATAAAAATAAAATAATGCTTGCTTTACACCGAAATCGTGCCCATGCGCTCCTGAAGCGTTTACCGGCGCATATATCGGTATCAGCTGATATCGGTATCGGTGAATTGAGAGTTGGACAATATCGGCATATCGGATATCGGCAGAAAAGCCAAAATCGGACATCCCTAATTCTGACCAAACATGCTAATACCAATTGAATTGTAAAATTTCATGCCATTGTTTTGAATTTAGAAAATTGTTATTGCCCCTTAATGTATTATTGCTTACTTTGTAGCCACCTCCAGCCCAGACCATGGTCCAGGCTCTGGAGCTGCTCTACGCTCTGGGAGGTACACAATCTGTTGTGCACATTTTTCCAGCAGATAAGCATACATGTGTGTTGGGTGTTCATGTTCAAATGAATAATGCTGAATCACCGAACGTGTCGGCAGGCTTGGACCACTATGGGCGTTTGACTGATCCTATGGGTGTGCGAATGGCAGAGTTTCCCCTCAGCCCCATGTTTGCCAAGATGCTTCTTGAATCGGGAAATTTTGGCTGCTCCAAAGAGATCGTCACCATAGCAGCCATGATGCAGATCCAGAATATTTTTGTGGTGCCCCCAAATCAGAAGAAAGTTGCTGTAAGTGAAAACAGGCATTGGCGAGATTGAAGATGCGCCACCAGAATGTGCAGAGATGGTTTGTCAGGGCTTCATTCCTTACTTTCTCGCTTTGTCACGCCACAGGCCCGCGAGCACAGGAAATTTGCTGTAGCTGAAGGTGACCACCTCACCATGCTGAATGTATATGAAGCATTCATTAAGGTTTGTCTGGAGTGAAGTCTGCGACAAGGCGATTGGCCAATATTCCACAGCACTGATCACACAGGCACCCCTTCTCCTTTCCTCCCTTACTTAGCACCAGAAGAGCTCTCAGTGGTGTCAGGAACACTTTCTCAACTACAAGGGTCTGCTGCGCTCAGTGACTGTACGAGAACAACTCCGACGGCTTATGAACAAGTTCAAAGTGCCAAGGACTTCAAGCGAAGGTATGCAGGTCGATGGTGTTCGTATTACGTTGCAATGTTTGGTCAAGTTCTTTCATCTACTTGGAGATGTCAGCAGATATTCTCAGCTGTTCTCCATGCCTACCATGGTTACAGGCAGAACTAGAAGGAAAGACAGTTGCTGCTTAAGTATTAAAATCAGATATGCTTTCCACGCTCTGTTGTGTAGGTGATCCTGATGTCATCTTGAGATGCATTGTATCTGGATTTTTTGCTAATGCAGCCCGTATTCACCACTCTGGTTCATACAGGTGAGGACAGGGATGGAATCTTGTTTTTTTTATCTTTTGTACAGTGACAATTTTAAGGCGTGTTACTATGTCTGTGCACTCTTCTCCTCTTTTTAAGGACTCTACGAGATGATCGCGAACTTCACATCCACCCCAACTCTGTGCTGTTTGGAGAGAAGCCTCCTAAGTGGTTGGTATATTTTCTGACATGTACACAAAAACGACAAACTGTCTTTCTTCTTCTATCCCTGACCTGAGTGTCGTGCTTAGAGTAAAGAGATGAAGTAAAGAGCAGAGTTTTACGCAAGTTGCTTTTCAGCTCCCCAACTGCTTTCAGCTACTTCATTTGGAATGTCTTTGACTCTGCTCCAGGGTTGTCTTCAACGAAGTGGTGCAGACTTCAAAATACTACATGCGCGATGTGACTGCTGTTGAGTCATCCTGGCTGGTTGAATTGGCCCCCCATTTTTACAAGCAGGCTAAGGTAACATTTTGTACAGCATGCTTTTATGTATTCCAAGCAGAGGAGATAGTGGGTAAGCTGTCTTCCACCTTGTGTGTGAACAGTCCAATCACTGTCAGCCCTTAATGGTAAAGGGACCCAACCATGTGTGGGACTGATCGTAATATGTCCATTGCATAAGACAGCCTCAAGCTTTTATGAGGTTTCATTAGGGTAATGTTAATTGTGTTTTTGGCTAATTTTACTCTGTTATCAACAGAGATTTTATTGCCAACATGATTTTTGTGATCTAACTGAGACATACTCCTTTGTCTTTCAGCATGGGTCACTGGCCAGCAAGCGATCCCGGGTGCTCTGAAAGCCATCACGCCATTTTAAGGCGAGATGGGTTTGAGTAAGAGCGATTGGATATAAAGCAAAACCACCGTTTTAAATGCCACTGTGCCCCCTGTCCATTTCATTGTACATAAACATCTAATGAATATGTGGCCATGCTAGAATGGTAGGTAGGAGGGTCATTTTAGTGTCGATCTGAACACTTGACTTGCTTACATTTGAAAGCATTTGATATGCTGTTTGTGACTATTGTCACCAGTTTGATATCCAATTCCTGACCTTGTATTACTGGATGTGAGGTGAGAGTAAATGGTGATGAATGCGAGCTGAGCTCAAACTGTGCCTGATGTGTTTCCATTCAAGCATGGTTACATATTGTGACCCCTCATACTTGTACATAGTCAGAGCAGACCCAGGACCAGAGGGTGGCATCCGTGCTCTAGGACGCACCATCTGGCTCCTGCCTTCATTGTTTTTTTAACCATATTTTTTTGTCTCATGACAATAAAGGAATGTGTGTATGTTTCAGGTAGAGGGAATTATTGTTTAATTTTTGTTTAATTTGCTATCCACATTACCTGGGTGCCTTTCTGTTTATATTGGTTCACAATATGTGGTGCCTCACAGAGAATCTCTATTTAATTCATTCAGTTCCTGTTGTGCCAGGACATTATAATTACTTGGCTCTAGTGGGAAAATAAATGGATTGATTTTACTCTTTCTCTTGGTTGGCCATAGTTTTTACATCCAATGTGATACTCTGAGAAGACTCGTATATTTTAGCATTTTGGTTTCAGAGTACTATGTTTTAAACTGTATTGCCACCTAACTACTGTCCAGCTCTGACACAGTGGCCTTGTCACCACTTTGTGCCAACTTTATAAATCAGCCTAGTTCACATTTCATTGTTGCAGATGAAATGTGCAATTGCTCAAAGCGTTATAAATGCAAAGCTGTGAAATCAAAAGTGAGAGAAGTGCCATTTGTTCCTATATTGACATAAAGTGCATTCAGACAAGCATCCAAAGCCTCAAAAAAGTAGCGTTACTCTGTTCTCAGGCATCTCTTTGCCTCTATAATTGCCTTCTGTTTCTGCACTGAATAAGGCCTTATTTTACCTTTTATTTACTACCACCGTTAGTTGTAAACAACTCCTCAGTCTGTTTTTCATTCCATATTGCTTACAGAGAGAAATTGCATCTCTGCATTTGCCCCATTCTCACATTCATATCTTCGAGTCAAGCTTCACTATTTCTTTGAAGATATTCAGCAACCATTGAAAGGTTTGTGTTTTTTTATCCTTCAGGAATGGTTTTCAAATCTGAACGGTTACTGTTACAAATCCAACTCAAATGCATGTTATTTGTAGGTAATTTGCTCTTAAGGTTACTACCGTAGATCCAGCACAAATATAGCTGCGCTGTAGAAATCACCAGGTGGATGAATTCAGTCAAATTAGATGAGTACACATGTGATGTACCCGTGCATGTGAAATTGTACTCTTTACCCCACATCACCTTGTAGACGAATTGCAAATATAGGTTATTTGGAGATGACACGCTTATTCTCATTAGTGCTGATACTCTGAATATTGTGCAGTTAAACCATACAACTGTGTAGGTGCTCGTGCGGCATTTCAGTATTAATCACCCGGCATTTTCTTCAAACGTTACCAAATAAAGGCTCATTGTCATGCATTGATGGTTGGATTTTAATTTTTGTCCTCGCTATGGTGGTGTGGCAGTGATGCAGTGCTCAATTTGACCAAACGGTGGCAGCGCTGCACAAAAAACGAGTCATTCATCCAGCGGGCCATAAATCAGGTGATTTGAGCCATATTCTCAATTTTAATACATTCATCTTCCCTGTAACAACCGAGCACACGTGTTTTTCCAATATGTTATTCTTTTGAATTTAAATCTCAGAGCCACCTGAATCAGAATCTTTGAACACGCCTGCACAAAGATTTGCCTCTGAAATTTGAGAGCTTTGAAAAACTGCAATAAAACAACACTCCAGTGGTAATACTTCTGTGTCAAAGAAGAGAGCAATGAGATTATTTTCTCTTTTCCTTTTACACCCACCTGCCCCCCAAAGAGATCAGCCACTGACATAGCACATTAAACTAAAACTCGAGTTTGGAACGCGAATGTGAAATTGTGTGCAGAGGCAGAATGAGAATTGGCTGTATTGCCCAGGTTTGTGCATAAACTATGGATTAGACATCAGAAACAATACTCCCAACACACAAGGTGACCAAAAATAAGTTCATTACAATAGTAGAGATAAAAGAGCCAGCAGGAAAAATGGGAATAATCGGATGTAGTATTTCACCACATTAGTTTTACATGATGACATTATAAATGAACATTAGTAATTCACACAATTGTAATTTGTAAATAAGCAATTACAAATTGTGTTTGGTGTGTGCATCAATAACATCAATGAATACATTTAAGGGCGTAATTATTGAATGCTGTATTAAATATGCACTTTCAAAAAGCAACTGGTAATGACCCCCATTTACCATGTTTACACTAATGAAAATAACATTTTCCTTTCAAATGAAGGGTGGCCAAAAATAAAATGAAACAATTACTTGAGTCGTGGCAAAATAAGAATGGTAAATATATCATGTTTCCCCCGATCGCTTTATACTTTGAGCACATAGAAGGTGGCCTGTCATTTCAGGCAGACATATTTGTTAGTTGAGCTGACCAAATTATTAATTAGTAGTGTTTACCATACGGGTAGAGAGTAGCATATTTACTTGAGGTTAGTGCTTGAGCTCGTGGAGTAAATGGAGATATTTGGATAATGTTGGTGAGTGTTGTCAGACTTCCTGCGACCTTTTCCCAAGTTGGTTCTGTGCTTAAGTATTGTCACAGACGTGGCCAGAGTTCAAAATACATTCATTACTCCCAGCCTACTTTCTTTAAATCCTGTATTGCCACGACTGATGCTGTTGTTTGAATTACATGGAGCAAAATAATACAGTATGTCGAGCTAGAATAACTCATGCTTGTGTTTCTACTTTGTTCATGGAAACAACGTTGCATCATGTGGAAATAAATCTTTGCTAAAAGGCAGTACAAACAACAGTTATCTCAGCCATTCTGAAGTGACATCTCCAATGCCCTCCTCTTCATTTATCAAAAGTACACGTATGGATGTCATTGGTCACCTGAAGATGTCAAGTCTGAAGGTTTACCTAGGATGTGTTGCAATGAGATTAGATCGCTATATCTGAATATACACCTGAAAGTGAAACATGGTGCCTCAAAATGAATTATGCACGTTATGTCCATCATTATTATCAACATCATCTTCTCTCCTCAAAGAGTTTTGCCAAAGGTAGATGTAGCTACGCAGTGATCATCTTTAAAAAAGATTAAACGGTAGCCAGTATTAGCCACTACAGCAGTGGAGAGTGTTAACCGTATGAATATAGCCGCTTGTCCCAAGTTATGAATTCCATTTGATTCCCTGAAACAAAGGCATGGAGGGACCATTGGATAAAGCCTCCGTGCTCCATGTAATGGAGGGTGTGCTCCAAATGAGTCGCACACTTCATCATGGTTGAGTTATGATAAGCTCTCAGCTGAAACTCTGGAGGTAAAGGCTGAATGATTCTATTATCAAAGGAATTTGTTTTGGTATGTGTACACAAATAACTTTTCAAGAGGCAAGTGAGGTCGTGCCATCATTTACCCTGCACAGGTGTTAAGGTTTACCCAGTTGTTTCAAATGCCCAGAAAATAAATTGGTTGTTCGTTTGCACCAGCTGGTTTTGGTTACAGCACCTCTGCAATGAATCTTTTGCCTCTCATTTGCTAAACCACAAGCCAGTTCAGGCTTATCATTTTCAGGCAGGGTGGGTATCCATTCTCCTGCTTGTTCTTGCATTGTTGTGTAGCCTTTGTTGCCTGTGTTGAAGATTTATTGGTTGATGGTGCCATCGGAGAGAACACGGAGACAGTCAGCAAGGGAAGAAAGTCGTCCCAACTGTCAGTCAGTCAGCAGTCAGTGCTAACTGCAAATTAAATGGCCTCAATTAGCATTGACTACACATTGTACAAATATAAATCTAACCAGCAGATTTAGCAGGCAATGGCTTAACTATCTATATGTATGCAATGCTTTTGAATTAACAAAATATCCACACATTGTCTGCCTTCTTCTTTCCTCTTCTTCTTCTCTATTTGAAATATCTACACCGGAATGCAGGCACCTTAGTTTCATTACACTATTCAATTGCTGTAATGACAATAAATGATTCCTGATTCCTGACATCTGTTCTTATAATATGCTCTCTGATGTCAAAACCCAATCCCATTAAGACCAGTTTTTGTTCCCCTTTGTACAACATATTTGTTGTATTTGGTCTTGTTTCCGGAGATGCAATCATATATTGATCTCCCCTAATGTTGCTTCAGATGTTTAGTCTCACTCGCAGGGAGGACACAAATTATCTGTCGCCTCTCATATCAAAAATAGGGGCAGAGCGAGAGAGAGAGAGAGAGAGAGAGAGAGAGAGAGAGAGAGAGAGAGAGAGAGAGAGAGAGAGAGAGAGAG
>OMPJ01002744.1:27752-45322 GCA_900312935.1 Carapus acus
AGAGAGAGAGAGATAGATAGAGAGAGAGAGAGAGAGAGAGAGAGAGAGAGAGAGAGAGAGAGAGAAATCGGTGTGTTAGAGCAGCAAATGCTTAACAGCAGCATTTCTCTTGAAGTGCCCACAAAGAAAAGCAACAAAGAGAAGAAATATAGACTGTGACTGTGTTCTGGTGTTGCAGTCAATTGCTCCTTGATGCTTTTTAAAGAAATGATAAGATAATAACATAAGATAAGATATGAGTGGAGAGCCTAGAGGTATCAGTGATTAATTACATGCATGTGAATTTTGACAAGGCGCCCACGTGGGCAAGTTGTTTTTTGAATGTTCTTCACAGCCTTTTGGTGCCTTCAAAAATCATTGACATATTCTGTCTATTGTGAAGAATGTTTAACAATTTTACACGGATTGATGGGAAAACAAGTTGATGTATGAATTGTAATTACCCAGTTCAAAGTCTGTACATGTTTTGAGAGAAAACAGTTTGGTTAATATGTCTCCACTCAATGACCAAACACCTTGTGCTTCCCCAGAGCTGTAGGATGCCTGTTGTTGAACGTGCTCATACTGTGTGATATATTCAGATTTCTCTAAGTGCGAAGATGAACCAATTTGAAATTCCATTAAAGTATTAGTGATATGATCACAAAATATTGGAACACTGTGTGGCTGCTCTGATAGGCATACTAGGGCAATTCTCAGGTTGATCTAACAGCACTAATAATCACAAATCAGTTTGGTAAAACAAATCTGAAATGTTAGCTATGACAAGGATGTAATAATTGATTGTTGTGGAACACATTAATCAACTAATAACTCTCTACACACTCAGAATATTTCTCAGCAGTTTAAATGAATGAAAGCATCTTGCTCCTAGTAGCGGTGAAAATGGATAACCAATTGGAGACATTTCCAGCATGGGAGGAATTTTTACATTTGAGAGGGTGGAGGCAATCAGTAGCGTGGAACTCGCAGAGGCCTCCTCGGGTGACAAATTGAAAGTGTCTCGGTCTAGTTTATAGCCCTGATCAGGTCAAACGAAAAATATTGGAGGTCTGGGTGAGGAGACAGGCCCGCCTGGTGCAGATAAATGGACTGATCATTTCTTATTGAGAAACAATTCCTAAAAGGTAGTTTACTGTGTGACTGGGGAAGCGGCGAGCGAAGAGCAGAACACGCACCCACTGCTCCCTCCCTGACCCTTCCTCCACTGCCGGAATTAAATGGATAGAGAGAACGCGTGTTTCTGATGGCACTCCTCCGCCAGAGAGACACTCCATTTGTTATGAAGTAGGGGTCCTGATGAAGTGTAGGGAGCTCCTCTTTCTTTCCCCTCCGTTTTTTCATCCTTTCCTTTCTCAGGCACTACAAGGCCGGCCTTCAGTCTGCTTCACATGAAATGGATGGAAGGAGCCGATTGAATTTTACACTCCCCTGCTCATGATTAATGTGTTTGGTGTGGGGTGTCTCAGCAATGAAACTCCTCTGCCACTAGCTGGTGCTCAAACTCCTCTACGCTCCCGGCTTGATAACTTGGCACCGAGGTTGTGGTGATTGGTGAAGCAGGGCAGTTTTGATCAAGAACCTGGTCTTCTCATAGCCCACAACCCTTTTAACTTCTCTCCCCTTGCGTTAATAGAATATCTCTGCACTCGCACGATCCCTCGTTACTATTTCACGGTCAGTTTCTCAGTGTGCCTCCCTCTCAGTTTAACTTGGCAGGTTGTGCCGTAAATGTCAGTTTATCAGTTAACCCATTGTTAAATGGTGGGAGGTCTTGTAAAGGATGCCAGGTCATGCCCTTAATAGGCACTCA
This sequence comes from Carapus acus, assembly GCA_900312935.1. Taxonomy (NCBI): domain Eukaryota; kingdom Metazoa; phylum Chordata; class Actinopteri; order Ophidiiformes; family Carapidae; genus Carapus; species Carapus acus. The sequence goes on from OMPJ01002744.1 coordinate 29,566, forward strand.
TGATGCCAATTTTCCTCTTATGTGGTCATCTGTGCAACAAAACTGAGGCACATTTTTGTAATTGTTGTAGTTGTTGAATACTTTTTTTCATTTTTCTGTGTATTTTTTTTACTGCACTAAGATCTGCAAGTGAATTTAAGTGTCAAATTGATAATTTCGCAATCTCAGTAATGAGGTGGTTTTATGTACTTCTGCTTTAAAGATGGTGTATTGAATATAAAAACCTGGATGTCTGCAGCGATCTCTACACTTTTTTTTCCAAAGCATCAGGTTTTAAAGGTCGTATATTTAAAGGTAGCAGTCGTGGTGATGTAAGAGCGCTAAGAACAGACAGAAGTGCAGTAGAGGACGGATCAATAAAGAAGTGACTGGGTGAATGAGCCAGGCTAAGCAGGAATCAGAGCAGGTTTAATTTTACATTAATATAAAGTCAGAGAAGACAGTGGGAGTTGGAAATTCTTGAATGCGATACCCAATGTGATTCCTCTCATTATTTGTTTTTTCCAATATTTGAATATTTCACTCTGTGCTCTGTTGAAGACAACAACAATAGATCCCCCTCTTTTTTTCCCCAGTCGGAATGTGATTTCTCCATTGCTGGCTTTTTGGCTGTGATGGCTTTCCACAACAATTTCACAATCTATTTTCATCATATGTGTTCATACTATTTTACCTCCACTGAACGCCTTGTTAAGTGAATTGAGTGATGCACTGCTGAAACTCCCCTTGCCTCCTGCTCCATAGTCCAAACACTGCTTCCATCATCAGGACCACCGCAGATGATGGATGGAGCTGTCTTTCTCCAGGTTGTCCCCGCATCTGTTGCATGGTGTTACCTGTGTACTGCTTTGTCGTGGCTTGGCTTCACAACACATTTCCGACAGAAAGTTCTTCTCCACTGATGATGCTATTGTATGCACATCTCTAGATGTGCCGTCACTTGCCGAATGGGGGCGGTTGGGGTGGGTTCCAACCTAAATTCTCGGTTGGAGCCGTGCATAATGGCTCTAACCAGGAATCCAAGGTAGGGTGACCAACCACAGCCAAGGAGCTGAACTTACTCTGCAGGATGGTTCTCGCTAATATTTTTCTTAGAATGGCTTGCAAGGCCATTTTGCACTTAAGCCAGGAGTGTGACCACCTGGGTTGAGAAGTGGAAAAAGGGGAGATAACTGAAGATAAAAACAATGGGAGAGTGACGAAGGGAGGAATGAGGGAGAAATCAATAGGAAATCACTGTTTTGGGAGGGCCTGTCGTTTATCAGGTGACACGGTTAAACAGCGTTAAGGCACTAAAAGTGAGAAAAATACGGGCTATCCCCATGCTGGTATTGATCACAGTGGAATGGGGCGGCAGAAGGCCGAAGCCACTAATAAAATAAGACGTATCTGAGTGGGAATCAGCCAGGGATCGATGGGCACGATGATCAAGGCCAAAAACATCTTCACTGGGATTTAAGCTTGTGCCCCTTAAAGAGTGTATGGCTCTGCTTGATGGAAGTCTTGTGGTCACTTCTGAGGTCTTGAAGATGACACCAGTTTTGCTGGTGGAATTGTTGCCTAGAATCATGTGTTGGGTAAGAAAAGTTGTGAGAAGCAGTCGCAAAACTTTTGCCATCTCTGCTCCAGTAGATATACTTGTGGACTCCTTGTGCATCTTGCTGTGCACATTGCTTTAATCCGACATCTATGTCATAATGTAATTGAAAAGGTAGAAATACTGAACTTCAATTTTCATGTGTCTTCCGTTATCTGTTTGGGTACGTATTTTTAAAAATTTTACTTATTTATTGGAGTAATTTCACATGATAAATGGACTTTTAGCCGATGCGGTAGTGGGCATCCAAATCAAATGTTCAATTTCACCTTCTCTGTAATTTCTTCCCATTGCCTAGTAGTTTTACTGTAGTTGTACTGTTGTACTGTGGGTTTTCTGCAACCCAGAAAATAATTATATATTTCTGTTTTGCGCCCTCTGTTCCAAGTCTTGATCATTGAGAACAAATGTGTGGCCCCTTTATCAGTATAAAGCCTCATCAAACATTTCTTATTGAACCTCAGTACAGGTAATCCTCATATCGGCACGTTTTTGATGGCTCGCATGTGTATCAGACACAGAACAGGGATACATTGATGGGACAAAGTCAGTATTCTTTTTTAATTCTTGTAAAAATTATTCTATTGTGTTATTATTGTTATTCTATCATTCTATCATTAACTTAACTTTATAACCAAGACAGGACGTACAAAAAAATTCAAAAAATTTATTGAATTCTATATTGACAAGATGTGTATACCAACCTGCCCTGTCCTGACAGGACACTGAACTATCTTTCCAGCAAGAGAAATGGAAAAGGTTTAAGTTCAGCTGTCTACAGAAACGACAAATGCAGATGAGATCGGAAATGACACGCAAACATGAAAGTTAGTCAAAAATAAACTTCCTTCACGCTCATCCCACATTTGAAAATGGCGCTGTGGCGTCATCACCGCCAGAGGTTTGGTCTCAAAATTGGTGATAATAAATAGGAATGAGGAGTGAAATTATTTTTTTTGTGGCGGTTGAACATCTGGCATTTGGGTTTCCAGTTACTTTAGTGAGACGCTGACATTGGAACGTTAAGTGGAATTCCCAAGGATTTTATTCTTTTTCAGCATTTACCTTTCGTCATTTGGCAGATGTTTTATTCAAGGCAACGTATATATGACAATTGGCCACAAACATTTGAGCAGTAGAGTAAAGAGAGTGAATGTTACTGTATAGATTACCTTGATTTTGTTGTACAGTTTACCCTCCCATTTGATGTGCAGCAGATGGTGTGTGTGTGTGTGTGTCTGTGTGCGTGTGTTTGTGTACGTGGCGGGGAGGAGGTTGAAGGGGGGTAGAGAAGTGCAGTCCAAGGGGAATTTCATTCCAGTAATGTGAGGAAACATCCATTGATATTGTGTGTCATTAGTTCCTCATAAACAGGTTTTAGATTTTGGAGGTGTGAGGAAACGTAGGAATTTCTTTGTGTTCCAGTCCCCCTAGATGTGAGCGCTATCAGCCCGTGGTCTGTATATCACTCAGCGCTACGTACACAACAGTGCAAAAACATCCAGACGTGATAACCACTGGCCAGTTTGCTGTAATTCTTGGAGAAGGCCGATCACTGTTGTGCTCACAGTTACGCTGTTAACGGGATTTCGTGTGACATTTCCTGTGTTGAGACACATGCCAACTGGCTAGCATAGTCCAGACACTGGGTAGCAGGACAGTGCAATGAAAAAACAAAGATAGTTGAGAGCTTTTACAGAGGACAGGAAGGTTACCTGAGCCATGGAGGACTTACCAAAAGCAAGCGGTATTACGACCCAATGTCCTGGAACAATATTTCAGCAAAGGACTGTGTTTTTCCTGTAACGGCCATATTTTTCTTTGCCTGCTGCTGCAGTATGTTTAACACGTGCTACAAGTGAGAGACGACTGAGGAGGGAGCAGAAGTGTGACAAATAGCAGCAGATCATGCAGAAAATGTGCAATCCTAAACATCAGTTACTGCACATGGGAGGAATGGTGTGTTTGTGCAGTGTTTGCTGTCCAAGGAGTTCTGGTGGGAAAGTTAGTGCGGGGGGGCGGGGAGGGGTTGCAGGGTCGCTTTCACAGCTGGGGATTTGGAATTGAATACATGGCTTCATTTTCGCAGTCTAAAAAAATTATGTTGAGGAGGGCAGAAAATCTTGCTGGGGTTTTGAGTTTCTTTTGATGTGTTCTGATGACGATTATGAAATCCAATAAAAACTAATAAGGAAATTAGGAGCGCGATCAATAAGGTTTGCTCTGATGGAGCATGGTGTGTTTGCCTGCGCGCGTGTGTGTGTGGTGGTCAGTTCCTCGTCGACCCTTTAGTGCTCAGGGAGTGGGGCACACAGCTCTGACCTGGCCAAAGCAATTGTTACTGATACTCCTCTGTGGATTCAGGCTGCTCTGCCCTCATATTGCAGTAATTTATATTTTGTTGACTGCCGGTTTCTTCGTCCGTGTGTAATCTGATTCAACGGGTTCCCATTTTTGCTAATTCCACCCCTCTAATGTTACGCCTAATGTACCCTGAAACCTCTTTATTGCTCTGGCGTTGCCTTCCTCACTTAATTCATTTATTTAGAGTTAGTTTGGCCACCGCAAAAACAAGTGACGTAGTCATGTTGCATGAGGAGTTGCATGAGGTTTCAATGTTGCCTTTTTTTCACTTTTGAAATTGGACTTAAGCAATTTTTCATCCTATTCCAAAAAATGGTTTCCAAATGGTCTTGGATTGATGTTGCTAAATTTCAGCTGAGCTCCTTCACTCCTGAACTTCACTTTGGCTACGGTTATTTGTCCTTTTCATTTGATGCTCCAAGAGGGTAGATTAGCAGATTAGCCCATGTTGTGCAGGTTTAATTTAGGAACTGTTGGTGCTGTTGATGAGGGTGCAATACAGCTTGTATGAGCAGAACAATCAAGCCGAGGGTCGGGCACATACAAACGAATTGCCCGGTCAAGCCGGACCGAGAGGATGGAGTATCCGACAGAACCGACCGCCTCCCACCTCTCTGTCCCGCACCCCAATCCTCTCAGTGGCCCGTCTTGCCGCCCACTGGTCGGTATGGAAACGGGGCCTTGTTTAGTGGCCGGACCCGTCCATGTCCGTGGCTGGCGATTTGTCCTTGTCTAATTACGGCTGCTGGTTGCTGCCCGCGTGCACATGACTAATGGAGTGGCCGAGGACGGGGAGGGGTGAAGCTGGGTGCAGAAAGGGGGCGGAGGCGGCGGGAGGAGGTAGCAGTGGACGAGCAGAGCGGCCACTGGTGATTTGTGGACCAGGCACTCTGTCATTGCCCTGGACCCATTTGTCTTCAAGAGAAGTCGAGAAGCAGAGGGGTGGAGATGGAGCATGGTAGTGGTGGTGGGGGCTTCGGGGCAGAAAATGGTTTACAATGACTCCCATTTTCCAGCACTTTCATCCTTGGCCACGGCTCTGCGGCACAGTTTGCCAGCGGTGGAATGGAATGGGCGGCTGATGTGATGTAGGATATGACAGAAACCTTGACAGCTCGCTGCTGTTATTTCTTTTTAGGAGGTTGGCTTGATGGCCACCCTCCCTCTCCCCTGTGAGCAAGCCTTATCTGTTTTCTCCCTGTCACATGCTGTGTGCAGGCTTTGTGGATTCAATGCCACATTTACTGGATTCTTATTTTGAGGCTTTTTTTTCAACTTGCATGTCATGCTGTGCAGACACATCCTACATACCTTTGGTCGTTTGCTGTTGAACAAAATTTCTTCTAGAGAAAACAGTTGACGATGACGATCATGGTTGTGTTTTTCCCCTGGTGCGACTTTCATTGATTAAATTAATTGAATGTGTAACAAAGTATGAACATTCTTGTTTGTTAAGCCTTGTTTTAGCTCAACCTTTCTGTATTTTTTCCACTCAGTGATGGTCAGCCTCCTGCAGCCACCTGCCTCCCCTTTACACCTTGGGTCCTTATTAGAGATGCTTCTTGTAGCAAAGCTTTCTGCGGCCCCACAGTCAGGACAGCGCAAGCAGGGCAGGATCTACCCAGTCTGTATTGATTTTACTCAGTTTTTATCTGGCCCCCTTTTGCTCTCTCTGCAGGTCTTTTTAAGTAAATAAACACCAGATTTGTCATGTTTGTCCAGGGAGGGGGTGGTGTCAATGGGTGCAGGGGTGGGTAGAGGCCATTCTCAAGCCTAAGCACTGGGTTAGCCATGATTCATTCTGCCATCTCACGGATGGAGGGATTCGGGTAGGATTGTTGAGGGGTGCCTGTGGAGCCTCTCCCTGACCCCCCTCGCTCCCATCCCTCCCCATACGCTCCTGGGCAGCCCCGGTCCTAAATCACTGGCTGTCAGCACGTTGGCAGAACAATGGCGCAGGGTCTTCTGCGCCATCTCTGGCTCCAGCCGACCGGACACTGTTTCCTCCATCGTTAGTGTGAGCTTGCACCCTCTCTGGCCCTTGCTGGCCCCTGGGCCCCAAAGGGCCTCGAGCAAAGCTGGGGTTAGGTTTGCCCTGATGGTCTGATGAGTTGCCGCATTTCCAGAACTGTTGGTGTGGAGGCAGGGCAGAGGAATGTTGAGGTGAAACTAAAAAAACTTGAGGTGAGGGGGAAGAGGGACGAATCTCTGCAAAGGGTAACATAAAGGATTTTCTCCTTGCCCTTGGCCAGATTGTTGCCTCTAATTTCCAGATTTACTCCCTTCCGTTTATCCTGTAAAGCCACGTGTTCGAGGTCAATCTATCAAATCAACTAACTGAGGGGCGATCAATATGTCAGCAGCCCGACACTCTCCCAGCAGTTATGATGATGTTCGTGGTCTTTCGCCTGCCCATGATGCTGCTATGTGTGCTGTAGCGTGCTGAGCAGAGGATCGAACCATCCTGTCAGGGAGCCAGACGGAAAGCATGAATCACGATTACCGGAGCTGCTGTTTTTGCTCCTCAGTACTTGGCAGACACGTGCAAACTATGATGCCCGATAAGTACTTTATTGGACACAGGTACGCATGGACACAGTGAAAATTTGTCTCTGTATCCAGGAATGTTAAGCTCAGACAAACAAACGCGCCCACCCGCACATACACACTTAAACGTGTCCACTTTATCACTCTATTAAATGACGTTTGGTATTTGACCCATTAGCTCCTGGAACCCGATCCTGCACGCCTACCACCTTCGGACTTGTTATCCTGGTGTGAGCTCAGTTCTTTGGGCTCCGGTTACTCCCATAATCTCATTGGAACACTTTTGCCATGGCTAGCGGATGCCTGCATGTCCGACAAAACCGGCCAGACACTAATAGCTCCATGCTGTGCGTTGATGGTTTGTGTGTACGTGCGTTTGTGTGTGTGTATACTTGTGTGTTTGAGTACATCCATGCGCAAAACAATAAGCATATGGATCTGTAACCCAACGGTGAGCGTGGAGTTTGAGAACGTGCTGTCAAAAGGTTTTCATGTGTATATGTCTTTGTGTGGAGGAATAATATTCTAGTTTACAGGATGCAATTTCCCCTTAATATGCCCATCCTAATGTAATTTGGCGTCTATGGAGTGTCTGTGTGCGGGGCTTGGCTGGTGTGTGTTTCTGCTGACTGCCTCAGTTTTGTGTTTATATGGATGAGTGGCTCTTTGGGAGAGCATTATGCATCCTTTTCAGCATTTAAAGATTATGTGTATGGTGGCTGTAGAAGCATTAGACAAACAAGGAAATATGTCTTTGATTAAAATATCTTTTATCTCTTTACTGATTAATAGGTTTAGTTTGGTAATAGAATGTCCCTGCTCCTCCCCACGCATTGTTAGTGTTCAGCCTTTTCAATTCCGTTAAAATTAAAAATAAAAGTTAGCATGGTATGTTTGTCTTTTTTTGAATAGAAGTCAAGTCAACTCAATTTAATTTGTATCGTGCCAAATCACATAACTAGATTTGTTAACTAAATCAAATTAATATCTGAGCAGCTGTCCTGTTGTGGAATTAGAATTGCAATTCACATTTGATTATCAAATGCAAACTATTGTTCATGGAAAAATGATGAGTAATGCCATATAGCTAATTCATCCCTGGGGTTTGATTTGTTATTTATCTGTTATTTTTTCTCGGTCGCCTCTGGGCCTGTGGGGTCCTCAAGGGGAATGAGCTCAGTAGTGATTATCACTTTTCACAGCTTAGCAATGTCTTGTCACATAAACATTTCCCTCATCATACACATTGTCTGTTCCTCTCTGTGGAGGCAGACTTTTCACAAATTTTATCAGTCACTTAGTCACTCATTAGTCACTTGCTCATCACTTTGCACAGAACGAAACAAAGATTGTACCATGGCAAATGTTACATTACAACTGTTATATCGTGTTTTTTTTGACAAATGAAATGACTGTTGTTTATTTTTTTGTAGAAAAATCAGTCATGGATTGTAATTATTATCTTTACTGCAGTTGAGTCACATGCATTTATCTACACATTTATCTGAAATGCTGCCGGAGACAGTTTGTTTGGTTAAAAGTGTAGGACAAATTCTACCGAATAGACAAATTCAGTGGAAAATTGAAATGTATTGAGGGCACAGAAGCGTAAATGTTGTTCGTCAATCCCTCATCAGTCCTATCTGTACTTGAAGTGTGCCAACAAAACCTGAACTATATTCGTGTCCTGTGGGTGAGCGTTACATGACAGACGAACAATTAAAACACGACCAACCCATATTATTATGATGTACTCCTGTGGTTTGCGGTTGTTGGGGTCAAGCTCTGTAGGTGCCTCATTAGGTAGGTCACCAGAACAAGCAAGGTGAGAGGCCAGTCCATGACCTGTACGTCTTTAAATCAGTGTAGGTTAAGGAAACTACTGTCAAGTTTTTGTGGGTCTCTGCGGAGGACAAAGAGTGATAAAGGAGGAAGAGCAAGCATGGGGGTGTGTGCGTGCGTGCGCATGTTCGTGTGTGTGTGTGTGTGTCTGTGTGTGTGTGTTGTGTGTCTATCTGTGCATGATGAGTTGAGACCGGGCTGAGGCTGAATGAGAACAGATGGAGATGTGCTCTTTAATTAACCCTGCAGAATCACAGGGCTGAAAACAGGCCTCGGTCCGTGAATAACATCCAGCACATCCACGGTGTGTGTAAGGTGCAATGTTGGTCTATGAGACTTAGTGTGCGCGTGTGTGTGCTCGCTTGTGTGTGTGTGCGCTGTTTGCACAGTGCGTAGGGAGTCTGCTGTGGAGTAGCCAGAGCATCGACCCGTTCCCCCATCCCCCTTCCCTAGAGCGGGGCGTTTTATTTCTCATTAGCGGGCAGCAAACTGCTGGGGGATGAAATTTGCTAACAGGAATTAAAAGTGCATTAACACATCTGAGAGATTCATTTCTGCTAATAGTTTTATTAGTGCTCTGACCTTTCAGTTCATTAGAGGACTGTGGGAGGAGGGAGCACAGGAGAAAAGCAACGAGGGCTGGGTAGGAGGGCTCGGGGCTTGACGTGTGACGAAAATGGTTGGAAAACAAAACAGAAACATTGGCACCAAATAACCTCCCTGGTAAAAGGTGAAAATCTGAGGGTCCTAACTGTATAATTCAACCAAATGCACACCATGCCTCCACAAGTATCTGTCTGTTTCCTTCGGGAGTGGCGTCCTCGTGTCTTTTGGGGGATCACTGCGACAAAACTACCCGATCCTCCAGCAATTGCTACAGCAGCGCTTTAAGATTGTGCTGGCTTGCCTTCACTGGCCCGATGCTCACCTTCCTCTACTCAATTACCAGAATTTATAACGCAATGCTTCTCGGCTCTGTTAGCGCCTGAGTGTATCACTTATCCAGCCGGTTAATTGTTTATGAACTGTGCCCTCCCCTCTTCTTAAATGAGTTGAGAGTTTGAGTGCCAAGAAAATGGCATCGAGTCAGACAAGGGTGGCATTTGGAGGAGCGGAATAGGTCAGGATAGTCAACATTGTTTTTAACCATAAAGTCAGCCAATCAAGTGTGGCCGTGACTGGCGGTGTCCCTCCAAGATGAGGCGGATAGTCAGGGAGATAGCGTTTGGATTTACCCGAGCAGGGAGGGCAGCTAAACGGGAATTAATGTTGTTTTCTTCCTGTTTTATTGGAAAGCAAGCGAGGCAAGTTACAGTGCAATTTGCTTTCCCCTGTTCCCTATAATTAGCACCTTACAGAAATGAAATAACATTGACGAGAAGGTCAATAATCCTGATCTATAGTGAAATTAATCCTGCTATCGACACAACAAGCAAACAATACAATTAAGAGCACAGGGAGGAGAGAAGCGGAGGGGTGGGGAGTGAGTGCAGGTCTAAGGGATAGGATGTGTTTTATCTCTTGGGTTCACGATGCTGAAACCCTATGAAGGTTTCTAATTAATTCATCCATTGTTAATGAAGGCAAAGCGAGGAACCAGGGATTATACAAGAGAAGAGGAAGGAACACAATTAGAGATACCACCCTAATGATTGCTTTTTTAACTTGAAGTTGTTTCTTCTGGTACTTAGTTGACTGACTGGGTTACATTTATCGGCTATTTAAAATTAGTTTTAACTGTATCGGCACACCAACATGCAGAAAGATGTAGTGGCAGTGACACCCCTCACCCCGCCCACTCCCCACCGGCAAACAGTTTGCTCCTTGCACATTGTGGGCTGATGGAGAAACAGTGTTGTGCTGATCTTGGGCACACTAATAGAATCACTAATACTGTAGAAGACTCGGTCCTCGTTGCAAAAGTCAGCAATGATTACGTCCAGCTTGCCACAGAGTTTTACCGCAGTTGAAATGTCGGGCCGATCAGCCCTGAAAAGTAATTCCCCAGTGCCATTGCTGCCGAGCAGAGTAGTTTGGGATCGCATGGGAGGCTGGATATGTGGTCACTCCAGTCAGTAACAGCCCTTACTCTCGAGAGAAGTCAGCTATTGTTGTGGTACAACCAAAATCAAGCATGTTCACGGCACTTCAAATGAATGTCTAAACCACTTGAAGGCCCCCAGTTACAAGACCATAATTCTGTGAATTTTTCTTGGATTTCAAAGCCAATCTGTTGATAAATGACTAGAATGACTAGAACGTACAGGCCGTTTTGCATCGGGCATAATCACAGTCTTTGCTTTGTAACCGCCTTGCGTGACCATCCTGGAGTGACACCATAGCCAGAAATACAGAAGGTGAGAGTTTCGGAACTTATTGTCCATTGAATGTAACAGGAAACATTATAGAAAGCAACATTACGCACATGAAAAGACCAAATAATAGTTGCGCTGATTGTGTAGTGGGTATCAACTCTGCATCTCAGATCCACTGCATCTTTTATCCAGAAAAAGATTATTTTCCTCCTGTCATCTATTGGTTGGATAAGACCATGCCAGTCACAGAAGAGGCACGACGCCATTTCTGGTTCAGTGGTTTTAACTGGTGTTCAGACCGGCCTCGGGATCCAAAAGGGAGCATGGGCTGGGAGCGGCGGGCTTGGCGATAGAAAGGCGCATCTGAGTGTCGGAGACCGAAGAAGGATTGCCTTTCAAGAATTACGAGCCATTAAATCAGAGCCTGGAAATCTCAAGGTTCCCCAAGACTGCTGCACAAGGAATCTGGTGCTGGAGAAATATTGTTTATGGTTTAAAAGGCCTGGCGATGGATTTATAAAAGAAACATTCATCATTGCAGGAAAACGGAACAAAACATTCCGGAAATAAATACTCACCTTATAGGTATACTTGTCACCCAGACAGCACAATAACAAGTGAATTGGGAGGGAGATCCTTCATTTGCTGGCAGCTGGCCCCCAAACCTACTCTGCTTGTGTGTGTGTGCGCGTGTGCGCATGTGCGCACGCCTATGTGTGGGAGAGAGCTTGCATGTCCCTGTGTGTGCTCACGGACACACGGTTCGGTGTGAGCACTGTATTTTTTATATTCTTTTTTTGGTGTTTGTCTATGAATGTCATTTTGCTATATGTGACTTTTTACTGTGGTAGGATTAATATCTTTACTTTCAACGCAGATCTGTAAATGCCAGTATATGCCAGACTATTCGTATTTATATCATCACTGTACTGAAAAAGTCTCTTGCCTGAGAGTCATCTTGGCATCATTTCCCACCAGAAGTGGCAATGAGAGCAAGTCCTCCAGTAAACACAATTAACAGTATTGATTATCTCCAGTCGACCTGCCCCTGGAATAGAAAAATATAGCTTTAGTGAAGTAGCATTTTACTGGAAGTTGATGGCTTTTGGTCAGTGATGTGACCTTGAGACAGAGTGAGTGGTCTGCACTCTGAGCACAGAGCTGTCTGCTACATGAGGCACACAGAACAGGTAAACACATCGGTGATTTGCCCACTCCAGTCCTCAGTATTTGATATCAGTTATATATGTTTGTCTGGCATTGCTTTTTGTCATAACGCAGGTGATCTTGTTTCATTAGAAATCACACAATATTTTGTTAAACTCCCTGTCTCTGTCCACTCAGCTTGTGGAACCTTGCGTATGGGAAAACACTGAAAATGCAACGGTTAGGGTTGTTTGCGTTGTTCGCTTTTATCTTCTATCCTGCTAGAATGTCATTTGTTGGTTCCTCCTCAGAGATGTACACTGTCATACATGGCTGAAGAATATTTAGTTTCTTCAATATTCACCAGGTTTAAATTCTACTTTTTAGAACTCGAATTTCGTTTTTCCACAATTGTTTGTGGAAAACAATTTTTTTTGATTTGACACATTTTGCATAACTTTCACTTCGTGCATCAATTTCTAGACCTAATTTGACTCAAGTTCACACTCCCTTGTCTGCATTGTACTCTGACTTTCCTTTTAACACTGTCAATTAATAATCACCTTCTTGTGAATTCATTGCACACAATGTTCAGTTGTTGCCAATCTACCGTAAAGACCAATCTACCATTCTAACCCTTTCCATGTGTATACTGAAATACAGCATAATATTTTTTGCGCCATGTTTATGAGCTGTATTGGGTTTGACTATGAGAAAAGTAGACCCACAATGCAAAATTTTACAAAAGAAGAAATGTCTCACTCTCCAGAGTCAGTCATTCATGTGGTGTGTTCCATACCTATGATTGTGTTTTGAATTTTGCACTTTGAACAGTTTAGAGATTGGATGGCAAGGAGACATCTTGCAAAAGGAGTGTTAATTTAGCATTTTGTGTGTGAGGTTTTCAGTTTTGTATTTGCAGTTTCGAGAAAGCTGTTATTGTTTTGAGAAATGTGTTGTAACAATTTTATAGTAAAGCAGGTCTCAGAAAATAACCAAATGTTTTGACTTCTACACCATTGTCACCATGTTTCAGCACTGTGGCTTCAAATCACAGTGAAATTGCATATTGAAATTCATCATTCAATATTGAATATTTAAATGCTGTGCATATCAATGTAACGATAGAGAGAAACAGACATACAAATATTTTGTAGCTTTGCAAATGACTTCAGAATAGATGCAGTACCACAGGCAAGAGAGGCATTGAATAATTCCTTTTCTTGTAATTCCGAAATATCCTCACAAGCCCACCTCACACACTCACGGACGCACTTACGCACATACATCCAGCCTGTCCCCCTGAGAGATGGCACAGGCTGTGTCCAGGCACTTGTGAAGTTATTGACCATTAAATCTATAAGATTATTCATATTGACTGATACTGATGAATGGGGATTTGATCAATGCTTCCCTCTTATACACACTTGTCCTCCTGGGGATTTGTCAGTGGGGGAAGTGTCCGTGGAAAGAAAATGAGAGTACAGGAAGAAATAGACCTCAAGAGCCGATGAGAAAGGGGCAGTGACAATGATGGAGTGCTTTGACAGGAAAACGAGCGTGGGAATATTCCCCATTTGAACTGTGAGCGCAAGTGTGTGTTAGGGCGACATGTGTGGGTGTAAAGATAAGTGCGCGAGCGCGTGTGCACAGCGCGATGCGTACGCTTGAAGATATGCATTTGTACGCCTGCCCGTGTGCGTGTGTGTGCTACACTTTGCGAGAAAGAGCGAGTGTGTCTTTGTTTCTCAGTGGCCAGGAAGGTAAGGTGCTGACAGCCAGTGGGCAGAAGTGTGTGTATATGTGGGCCCTGCGCGTGTCTGTGTGCTTGATGGATGTGCTAGCAGGGCAAGGCCGAGGATAAGAGTGCAAACAAACTGGGTAATAAATGAGAGCGACAGAGCGGTGGTGATGGCGCCCACTCCCAAGCTCCTGATGCATGCCGACCAGCACAGACAGCCATTTGTATCGGAGAAATGAGGAAGCTGTCACCAGGATGAAGAGACAATGTTCAGTGTTGGGGGGAGAGAGAGAGAGAGAGAGAGAGAGAGCAAATGCGGGTGCACGCGCAGGCGCACGTGTGTGCGCGCGGATGCGAGTGTTGGAGAGTGAGAGAGAGAGATATTTTTCCCTTTTGCTTTGTTTCCCCTTCCTTCCTACCCCACACAGGTACACAAACACACTCGAGCTGTGGATTTCAGCCCAGTAGGGGACTAATCAGGGCGAGGCAGGGTGCTAATGTAGGCCATAATGAGCAGGGCTCCCAGTGACACATCACACACCACAAGCTCAGTTAGGGGGAAGCACAGTGGTGGAACTGCGGCTTGTGCCACACACAAACACACACACAAACACACACTCACAGGTGTAACTCCCAGACTGCATCCTCATCCATGTGAGGCCACCAGGGACAGGGGTAAGTTTAGGACAAAGTAGGAATAGAGAGAAATAAAGAGGGAAGGGAAAGCAGAGTATGAATTCGTAGGCAGACCACAGCAGAAACCAAGTACATTAACATGCTTGAAATTGGAGGCCCTTTACCAGATAGTGTCCGACTTAGTCATAAAATATAGTATTGCTAGACTGCACAAGTAGAACAAGTAATTTTGCTCCACCTGACCCCCCTGTGGTGTTCGAATGAAATTGGTTGCCTTTCACCTCGTCAGTAATTGACCTTAAACAAAGCCATTTAAATCTGCTTTACAAGAAACATATTAAGGGTCCAAATGTTGTGCAGCCCTCACTCTTTTGTTTTGCTTTGTGGCTTTTATGTTCATTTTTCTACAATGAGGGAGTAATGAAGAGAAAGAGGAGGGGAGAGGCAGGAAATCTGTGCGCAGAGAGGACACTCCAGGACAAGCTCTGTTTGGTGTATACAGTATTTGTGTTTGCTATTGGTTTGTTATTTGTGTTTGTGCTAAATCGGGGTGCATAATCCTTCACCGCGATGACGACCAGAGTTCTGTGTGCCACCCAGACAGTATAAGTACAGCCTGGCAAGGCAATGGGGGCAGGTTGCGTGTGCTTGCTTTATTTATTTGTGTGTGTGTGTATGTGTGTGTGTGTGTGTGTGTGTGCGTTTGTCACAGCACCCAGCTACAGCTGGGGTAAGAGGAATTTGGGCCTGCACCTGCATCGAGATAATTAATGTGTATGGAGGGATACCTAAATAAATCAGTGCCTCTTCCAGCCTCAACAGGACTTTTCTGTTTAGGGTCAAAATCTCCCCACTCTGCACTGGATTAATCATGCCTGCAAGCGGAGACGATGTACCGGCAGCAGGGACACAAGCAGCATTTGTGTGGGTGTGTGTCTCTGCCCGGGCGTGCGTGTACGTATGCCCGAGTGTGCGTGTGTTTACAAGTCCGTCTCCTTTGTGTGTGCCCGTGCCTTCATGTGCCCACTAGCAGGCAAGCTGCAGGGCTATTTTTTACCCCCTTTGCACCTCTATCCTTGGCGTGGTAATCTCTTGGAGGACAAACAAAACAACAAAAAGTCATAATTTGCAGAGTTGTATAAGTAGCCCCGCCCTCTTTACCTCGTGATGAATAGGTGAACCTTTCCATTGCATTTGTCTTGCTGCGGTGGCATTGTCACAGATGTGAGACTATGATGCAGAGGTGCGAGGGGTCAATAAATGCAGGAAGGGGAGTGGATGCAGGCGTACGACTAGATGTTTCTTTGTGCGTGTGTGTGCGTGCAAGCGTGCTTGCGCTCGTGTGTGTGTGTGTGTTTATGGGTTTCCACCAGCACCCAATCATTCTCAGTCAAATCTGCCGTTGTGCTGTCCCCTGTCTGTGGAACACTACTTATCTCCAGCCCCCCTCTGCTATCTCTGACAGTGGGGCTGCTGTTCCAGGCCAGTGCAGATCTACGCCTGGCTCTGTCCACTCCTATCTCCTAGACTGATGGCCTCTGATTGATCTCATCACCCCTCAGCACCCCC
>OMPJ01002757.1:8395-22610 GCA_900312935.1 Carapus acus
TTTAAACCTTTTTCCTCCAAACTTTGTCATCCCTCTTTCAATAATGGAGAACACGCAACAATCAGGATTTCATGGATAGAAAAATTACTCTCCAAGTAATCGAATGACCCCGCTGTATGCCCAGGAGTAAGAATAACAATTATTCATTCTTCCACGGTTTATTTCTGAATTTATTATACAGTATTTTGTTCTTTTTGGCATTGACCCAAGAGTTCAGACCATGTGTCCAGAGAATGTCTTGTGTGTCCATATATATATATGTAGACATATATATATGTAAGCAATTTCACCGTGTATGACTATATAATACATCATCTTACACTCGACCAGTCTGCTGTTTTGATTTTTTTTTCTTTTCCACACAAAGCATGTACTACATGTTGACCATCAACGTACAGTGAAACAAGAAAATGCCGACCAAACAAATGCGCAAGAGATCCATAGAAATATAGAGACAAAGATTCTCCATGGATGCCGTTACGAGTGGCTGAGGATGACGAGCTCACAGAATTGTTTTGCATTCCACTGCACGCGACACAAGTCGTTATGAATGTCAGTGTGTGTGTTCGAGTCGGAAACGTGTTCCACTGCGATGCCTCGAGGGCTCGGAACTCCAGGGCAGTGGATAGAGCCATGCAAACCACGTTACTCTGACACCTACAAACAGGCTCAAATGAGAGAGAGAACTAATCCAATATGACACGATAAAGTCCAGATTCCACTGTTTGTGAATTGTGTGTTTGTTTTCGTAGTCGTCTTCAATCCAGACGCTGTTCCAGTCCGAGCAGATGATGTAAGGATGTGATTTTTTTTGGTATGGATGAGCGTAATCACAACAGGCAACACTAAGACATAGTTTTCTTGACGTTTACAAATGAAATACCGTCAATTTAATGTATTACAACAAATTATCTTTACAACTTTTCTCCCCCATGCGGCGTAAAGCTTAACTTAACGAAAAAGGCAACCAGGAGGAATTGCGTACCATAATCTAAACATATGAATTCTTTACAATATATTTAATGCTTCTATCAAGAACACCAGTGAGATTATACAACCGATGACGATGTATGTATAATTCAGAACGTTTACAACGTCATACTGCATCATGAGCAAAACACAACACTACTATAAAGTGATGGTTCCAAAACTTTCCATAAGCTGTCAGTTACCTTTCTTTTCTCTTTTTTTGGTGGAACATTGCAGTTATGAATACACACTGAGGCCCATTAATTGCCCTCATAAACAATAGCAGATTGACTACATATTATTAGATATATACAATATTGCAACACGATAAGCCTGAAGGCACTTGATGAATTGTGTGGGTGCAAATTTGGATGAAAATTAAGCAAATTTTGTTTTACTTTTTTTTTTGTGCGGTTCAAGTTGGAATAGAAACCTGCACTGGAGAGCATCCCAGGACTTCTTCACACACTACTATGTCATCCATTAATGAACTATAATTCATTTATACTGCAATACTAAATACGGTGCAAAATGGCTGCTGTTTGGGTGCATATCCAAATGGAACAACCAATCGTTTGGTTTCGTGCTCAGGCATTTTGACTTGAGTGACTTTTGAACTTTTCCATCACTGACCTACATAGACGAGATACATTTTTTAACTGTACTCTGATCAATAAATACAATGGCGGCAAACGATGAACACAGCGTGTTACTAAATAAGGTGTCGAAGGTGTTGGAAATCTTCCATCTACTTGCACATGAATCAGCAGCTTTGTGTTAGCGACCCTTTTGATCTCAAATGTGAATATTTAGACATAAACTCATAATCTAAATGTCTGGGGCCTACGGGGGGCTTATCCGTTGTGTCATATTTTAAGCTATGAGGACGAGCATGGCACTCTGGCCTTACAGATTCTTATCCATCCACGTCCGGCAGATAAGTACTTCAAATGACATCACATTTACTTTCACTTCTACGGGATGATTGCGATGGAAATAAAGTGACAGCTTTCCTTTGCATCAAGTGGGACAACGCGGTCATGGCCTTCCCAAACAATCACGAAAACACACACAACACACACACCCAACGAGGATGAGCAGCGTTATTAAGGTGGCTCTCCTTCCACAGAACGGGGTGAGCGTACTGGTGCTACAGTTCTGCTTTACAAAAAAAAAAGAAAATCAACCCTCAATGCGTATTCTTCTTAACCCCCACAAGGTGTTGTTGGTGTGACAAGTTATGCTGAAAAGGAACGTAAAAGCATGTGGAGGAAGGCCGGAGGGCGAGAGAGAAGGAGCCCGCTGTGCCTAGGTGGTTTTGACCAGGTCGTAGACGTGGATGTGAAAGTCATCGTCGTATTTGATGTAGTAGACGGAGGGCTTGGCCGGCACCTGGTAGATGACCAGGCCTGTTCTCTTCACGCCCTTGTCAGTAACATACTCCACCTGTTTCCCCACCAAACTCTCCGTCTCTTCTCCGGGCTTCCTGTCCGCAGGCAGAAGGTGCTTGTTTTCTGACGGGAGACCACAGGGAGGTTCTCATATCCAACCAAGAACAGGTAAACAGGGATTGCGACTCAGATTTCAACACATTCTCCACATACCGTCGGCACACAAAAACAGTTTGTGTTACGCTATTGTCTTTGTGGCATTCTCACGTTACATTACCTGCTTCTGGCAGAATCCTGAGATCGCCGTCAGCATAGTCGTCCCACAGCTGGTACATGTACAGCACCGGGTCCTTCTCGTAAGTGATATAATACCAGTTGGTCATGATTGGAGCTCTGGAGAGAACCATGCCTCGCCACTCGTTCTTTTCTCCATCCTCCTTCTCAAAGAGATGCTCCACCGCTTTGCCCACTAGCTCCTCCGCCCCTGGCGGTATCCTTATCTTGTTATTCACTGTTGGGGTAAAAAAGTGACATTTTGCACACTGCCATACGGAAAAACAATTTGATTGGATGACCAAATAAAAAAGAGGAACGCACCAACTTTTTCTGAGAGGACTTGTAAGTTGGACACCCGCTCGTCCTTGAACAGCTCGATGCCATAGACGCAGTCGAAGCCGTCGTACTTCACCATGAACAGCGAGGGGTTGACCGGCAGCCGGTCCAGCACGGTTCCCTTCCATTTGCTCTGATTCCCCTTTTCACGCCAGTTATGCTGAATGCGGAGACCCAGAATGCAGCTGGGGTCGGGGGTCACCGTGTCGCTCAGCTCCCCACTACTTCGCTTTCTGGAGGGACATGGGAGGATTGAACAGACACACACGGTTTAGGCTCACAGCAAAACGTGCCGCACACACGTGGGGCAGCGCTCAAACTTCGGTGTGTTTACAGTGGGTTGCTAGGGAGCTAACAGGCCCAAAGCAACTCCAGGAGACACAGCACAAACAACTTACAACATATAATTCCAGCTTCAATCAATTCATGTTCACGAGCTGCACATTTTCCCTACATATATGGGCTACTGGGAAAACCTGAATGGAACAGTCGGTAAACAGTCAGCTCTCGCTGAGGGCATTGTGGCGATGACAAACCCTGTGAGCTAATAATATAATGCCCATTTGCTTTTGGGTTTCATCCAAATATTTTTTGAAAATGAGAGTATGAACTTCATATTCAAACAGCTGTTTCCCCCAAATGTTCAGAATACATTTCAGCCTCAAATGGGCCTTTTTTTTAGAGTCTCTAATTGAAAATTGACACTGCAAAGTGAGGAAAGAGAGTGGTAATGACGAATAGCAGTTTTTGTATAGACATTTCTCGTGAGGCCACTCTACAGGCAACAGCAAAGGGATATCCAATAAATAAAAACATAAATAAGAATAACAGTATCCAAAAATCAGCCTAAAATAAAGAAAAACAAAAGCAGCAATACAGGAACAAAATGCCAGCGATAGTTAAGCGTCATGGAACTGAAAAAACGTTAGTATATCTAATTTGAGTATGAGGATTGAGCAAAGCACCTGGAGGAAAACACATTGTTATTGAGGCAGAAATTGTTTTGTTTGTTAGTTTAATTGTTTTTTTTACAGTGCCATTAACTTGCCATGCAGAGTCCACCTGTGGAGACATACCTGCCCCTTTTCTTGGACATGCCTCCAGAAATTCCAAAACCTGCAGAGTAAAAGAAAAAAAAACAGCTGTAGATGCACACAACTGTGTGTAAGTGTCACACTGTGTGAGCGTCGGTGGTTCCAGTTGAGGTGGAACACACCTGGCGCTAAAGACAAGTCAGCCCTGCGACTCACATAATGACTTCACGCACACGTTCACAGAGGTCGCTTTCTGTTACACATGAACAAAACAAAGATGATTGAGCGAGGATTGACAGTTCACTGTCTGCGGACACGTGGGACGAGTTAGATATTCGAAGGAGGACGTCTGGCCTAGACAAGGTGGAGACGTAACGGCAGCTCGGTGTGTGGCTCACAAGTTGGGAGTACGTAACGAGACCGCTGTGACGCCGCGTCCAGTGACCGTGTTAACTTGTGACTTCTGCCTCAATGTCTAGTATGCAGTGGCTGTATGTTATTTACCTGCTCCGGTGACTGGTTTCGTTAAGTAGGACTCGTGAAACGCCGAATTCTTTCGATTAGAGGCATAGCAGTCACGTGATATAGCCAACAGATTTACGCCAGGTACACACGTCAGTACATAACTACGTTCCTGTGGAAACGAGAACCACCGTGATATTACCGCCGTTTGACCGCTAACATGTTCACTCCAAATACTGCAAACGACTAGTGCATTGCAAAATACTGTTCTAATAGCAACGATACCGAATTCACCATAAACTAATGCAACACACGTGTCCTACATGTCAGTGCAAGCGCACGACGCATTCACGGTTGAGTCACTAGATAGCGCGGAAACTGCCCACACCGTTACACCCGTGAGATAATTCCGCACCCAACTTACACATTAGCTATGCGTTGTCACCAACTGTAGTGGAGACAATTAACTGGTTGAACCTTGGATTGGGTGTCCGGGACACACGCAAACACACACTCGCATACAACGTTAGCCAGAGGCATTGTGCGATCAATAATTGGAGTCTGTCCTCTCTCTACCTCAATGCAGATGTTTAAGGAAGTGGACGCGGCAACATCCGTTTCTCGGCGCCCCCTGGTAGTCAATCACACCGTAATTTGAGGCAGCAGCAACACGTCGCGCAGTTGTGTTTATCGTCACGGATACATTCAGTTACCTTTAGGCAGTTTTCATATCACTATTGTTCGCCTCGTCTGCCAGAGAAATGCTGCTACCACCACACCAACCCGCCCACGAAAATCTCGCGAAACGTCGGCGGAAAAAAATGGGAGAACGGCGGAGAAAACTACGAATCCCGTCACGGTGTAGGTCACGACAAGGTCTGAGAAGGTGTTAGTGAGCTGCCGGTGCATGCCGGGAAATTGAGTTCTCGTAGCAATGACGTGAGGTTTGAACGACCTGGCTGGAACATATTGTTGGAGATCGCGTTGCAGTCTACAAATAGCATATGCATGACATTGGGCATAAGGCGACTAGTGTAATGTGACGTTTTACGAGGTTTTACTGGTTTTTATTTTAATCAGACGTTATAGATAAAGGTCGGGTATTTGGATCGTAAGGTTTGAGAATTTTTGCAATCTTGAAAATAACGTTTTGCAAGTTTTTAAGTAACATTTTTCAATGTTCTGCCAACTAAATCAAAGCATACTCTTTATTTCTCCCTAGTCTTCCACTCCATAATTGATATATGTTTATTTTTACATCGCATTTCTACCGAAACATGTCAATACCACTATCTGCACAGAGACATATATCAGATATCATGTTTGTGCGCATTCATTATCTGTTTGCAACTGATTGTGAATCATGATGAAACAAGCAGTAAATGTATCATATTACATACAGAGGGCTTACATGAAGGGGTGTGTTGAAACTTTACACACTACTCGATGAGGATCAATCTGCACCAGCTAGAGTTTTCTCCAGCTTGCGTTGCAATTTGTGGAATATCAAAGAATACACACTATGTTATCCCCTAATGTGGATATACTCGGAGGTGAATTGATATATATTCTATTGCCAAAGTCACAACATGATAAGTCCAGAAACCACATCTCTTTTCCCCTTGTGTTGATATGTGTGTGTAAATTGTATGTACGTGAATATAAACAGCATTGTATCTATTCCCTCATACAATAAAATTTATCCTAATTATTTCTCATTGCTCTCATTATCCATCTTCTGTAGGACACCGTGCGCATGTAGACATCAGGGGACCGGGGGTCTCCACATCGTCGACCTGAGAAGGAGACGATTCCAGCTGACACTCCATCACACACCAACGGACCACCAGAAT
The DNA here is from genome assembly GCA_900312935.1 of Carapus acus. NCBI lineage: Eukaryota > Metazoa > Chordata > Actinopteri > Ophidiiformes > Carapidae > Carapus > Carapus acus. Next base: position 14,717 of record OMPJ01002757.1, read on the forward strand.
CCCCCTGGAGTGGTGGAGATAACAGAGACCACAGAGGACTTTTAATGGAGGGATGGCATCAGGTATATTGCTAACATTTGTTACATCATAGATATTCAGTTTTCCACTTATGTGGAAAATGTCAGTTACGCGAACAGTGACTCTTATTTTTTTTTCATTTCATCCTGTAGTCAGTCATCGGCCGATGTGCCTGCATACCGAGCAGAAGCCTTGAACTGGACGCGATCCGGTGGCACAAATCATCTGCCTGGTGATGGGGACGTCTCTCCATCTGCGGCGACACGTGCGGAGGGAGAGGAGGGTGGCGTTGACCTCCTGAAGCACTGTCGCCACCGTGTTGTTATCCCCGATGTCCCCCCAGCCGGCTGTGACGCAGAGGCGGGGAAGTCTCTGACGCCGCGTCGGAAGGGGGATCAGCTGCACCGCCGAGGTGAGGTTGGCCCTCCGATCCAGCTGAGATAACGCAGGAACACAGAGTAGAATGTATCTTAGAATAATTCTTCTAACCGACCAATGTTACCACAACCCTACACCTGTTGTGGTACATTCAAATTGCAGAGAATACGCATATACGATCACTTAGACATCTCAAAAATTTCTGCTCCAAATTAATCCAACCTTAAGAAGCATGACGTCATTTTCATGTCCGTCATACTGCGGGTGTTGGATGGATCTGACGGCCATGAGCTCCTGCTTTGTCGTCTCGTTTGCTCCCAGAGAATCGATGCCCACCACCACTGTGTACTGCCTAGAGATGAAACGTAGAAGAGGTACAGTGGCGCAATATTTCAGTTTACTGCAACAAGTTTTGAGGTGCACAAACGGATTGTTCCTTCGACAAACTGGCTATTACAAATAATTTCAATGGATATGTTGAGGCAATTATCATTTTAGGTGTGCAGGTCGTAAGACCAGGTGGTGGGAATGTTTATAGTTTATTGTGATAACAAACTTGCCGCAGAAGTTGCTGACAGGTCCAATGGCGATTCAAATATTAACCAAATCATAAAACAGCTTATATACCAGGATTTAATGGAGCACCAATCACGCTGCGATGCCTCACAACGATGTCAGCTGTACTTTGAGCTGCAGTGAGGTGAGAGGTGACAGATGGAAAACACTTTTGCCGCTTCCACGCTATGAGCGCCGTCTGATAGGCGTTATTACATCTGATTCCGCTCCCGCTGATAATGATGATAACTAACCTGGGTATCCTGCAGTGAGCCGCCGTGAGCACAAAGTCCTCCCTCACCAGCACCCCCCCGCAGATGTGCCGGCCCCTGAACTGCAGCGAGGCCATATAGGGGCGGGAGTGTGGGGCAGCATCTCTGCCTCCGACGATGTAAGACCCATCGGCCGCTAGAACAGAAAACTTTGTTAGTAAAACGACAGATCGTGTTGCTCCGTTTCACACGGACAAACTGGCCATAGCTCTGATTTTTTGCGCAAAACAGTGGCGCCTGTTTGCTCCACGCTTCTCTTAGGGCATTGCCAAAGTGCCCTTGAGCAAGGCACCAACTATTAACAGCTGTCTTGGAGGCCCTAGTGAGGCAGAACATTGCTCCTCAGAGTAGGTTATAGTTATACAGTAGTTAAGTTATGAAATTAAGTAATCTTATTTATTTCAGATTTGCTGGAATAGAATTGACTAGATTCCTTGGATCTCACCTGAGAGGGCGAGGAGGAGCAGCAGCAGCACACGGCTAAAAGCCATGATGAGCAGACCGACACACACCTTCCCCTTTCTGTCTTAAATGAGTAGATGCTGGGGGCGGAGGAGAACAATGTTTCCATGTTTTGTGGTTTTCATTGCTCTAGCTGATTTGTCAACATGATGTTCTGACTGTGTAGGGCCAGTTCCTTACATTTCCAAAGAGGACTTTTCAAAACAGGGCTTCACCAATTTGGTTTCCTCTTATGTGTAACCAACCTTCTCTTGCAAATACCCAAATTTCCTCAGATTGTTGTGATTTGAAATATATTTCCTGATCGAAACAGCGCTTGAATGGTACAGATGTCAAGGGAGCAAGGAAGGAGGGAAGCAAGCTTTGTTGTATTTGCTTCATCGTCTTATTAAGTTAATATTTTCCTCCTCTTCCTCAACACTGCAAACGATCTGTTTCTATCTCCTCCTCTCTCTCCACATCCCCCTTTGGCTCATAATAACTTTGCTTCTCATTTCTCCACACGCGCGTGCCGAAAAGAGGAGTTATCACAGCAGCTATTTCACTTTCCTGTTACTTAAGCATCATATGGGCTGTTTGAAAACACCACTGTTGTAAGGTGTTGCAGCTCGTCAGGGCTCATTTGGCCGTTTCCAAAACATTGCACAGCTCTGCGGTGTCTCGGCGGTTGAGGCGGCACGTTCAACCGCTGCTGTGCAAACCGAGTTGCATTAACATGAACGATGAGCGGCTCCAGAAAATACATTTTCAGTGAAGCTGGCTGAGCCAGAACTGCATAAAAGCAGCTCGCTGGGATTCAGTATTTCATGCTGTGTTTCAGGCCGCTGTGTTGCATTAAGGGATCGCAGGAAATTAATGTATTCGCCAAAAACAGACGCAGATTATTTCAGAGGCAATTTCGAAATCCTCAATTTATTACTATTTTTTTGTGGCTTTATCAATCCATCAGGGAATATATTCCTTGTCATCTCAACCGATCTTCCTTATTTACGGATTGCTGGTACATATTGCCCTATTTTCCGATGTTTATCCATTTACGGATCATTTTCGGTGCTGGCAATAGTTTGTTGTGCCGAGCAGGGAAACGGTGTAGTGTCCGATGTCGCCCTGCTCCTTTTTGACCATAGGGGGGCGCAGCATCTCCATTGATGCGGACAAAGCTGACAAATTAACCTGCGAGCCGCCTTCATCGTCTGCTTTTTAAATTGCAAGATGACGCGAGGAAGACCTCGACAACACACCAGTAAATTTAATCCAAATCGCAGCCGCAGCTGTTGCCTTGCCGACTATTAGACACCCGTTTTTTCTGTCTGACAGGCTGTCAATTTTTCTTTATGTCATACATTGCGTGAGGTGCATTATCGGCCAGATGACGATGAAATAATGTCTGAGTGCGTGGACAAAGAACAGATTTGCTGTTGATCCCATCGGTTCCTGTTTTTAACTGGTATTTGACGCACATCCAGGCTCAAATATTATGCTTGGATCTGCAAAGCGCACAGCAAAGCTCCTGATTTGGTCCAAATTTGAGAGGAGAACTGTCTCAAATGGTTGTAACATATATCGATGTCCAGCCGCCTCAGGCAGTCCAACAGCATGGTGACATAGTTTGAGAAACTTGACTTTGAGAAACCACCGCTTGCCGGTCCTGGTTTTTGTCCAAAAGAAACCACAGAAGTCTAATCCAGTGAAAGCAAAACAAAACATCTTTCCTGCTGTGTTTTCAATTCCTTCGTAAAGGAAAGGGAGGCTAAATTTAAACCCCACACACCCAAAGAGATCAGAGAGACATCCACCTGCTCGTTCTGAGGTGAGACGGGCCTGGACCGAGCTACGCCGACGTCTTGTTGCCGAAGACTCGGCACGCGGGCGGTGACGAAACGCAGAGCGCGTGGAGCTTGACTGGCGTACAGGGTGACCTCACACACGGAGGGGTTGGAGGGGCAGGGCGGATCGGCTTTGGCATGACTCAAAGTTCGCGTGAAGCGGCTCTGACTTTGGTCTTTTCCAGGCTTCGAGGGCCAAAGACAACCTCACGATGTTGACTGGGACGGGGGCCAAAGTGAGGCTGGCTGGCCGGCCGGCTGGCTAGCTGGCTGGCCTGCCTCACTTATATACAATGAGCCTGGTCTGTGTGTGTGTGTGTACCTGTATGTGTGTGTAGTGCCACAACCTCGGCCATGCTCCTTCATTTTTCTACTTTTCAAATCTTAACCGTCCTTCCGTTGCATTTTGTTCGCCCTGTTGCGGGAAAGCACCTGCTGGCGTCGTTGATCATCTGCAGGTCACGTGTTCGCAACTGGAATGCAACAAACCTGATTTGATTTCAGTCTGCACGTCTGCTCTCCGCCCATAACATCTTAAGGACGCATAGACACGTCATTGGTAGCTACAGTACGTAGCATAGCAGTGATGAGAATATCATGGTATCCTGGTGACAACGGGGGGGAGAACGATTCTAGTCCTAAAGCCGTTGTCTTAAATGGGTTATATGGCTCAAGAGGTACTCAAGAGGAAACTACTGTAGAAAGTTCATGGTTCATGGCCACCATGACACTCTCATCTTCTTATGGACGCTGTCCTCTCCTCTCTTCCACCCATCTTGCGATCGCACAATCCTCCCTCTCTTTCCCTCGGGCCGCTGTGTCTGGCGTGGCTACAAGGCATCCAGGGAATGCCCGACGTGAGTTTTTTGGCGGGTGGGGACGCCGCATACCTGCGGCACGGCGTGACAGGGGCTTTGGGGGCTAATGTGGCGCGTGTGCCACTCAGCAGCTCTGTCTAATGTCCAGTAAGCAGCCTCAGACGTGGACGCTAATCCACTCGGCGATGAGAAGGCCTCCGTCTGATGGTCGCTGCTGCGCGCTGCCAAGAACCGCCCTGCGCCCGCCGCTCTGCCTCTCACCCGCACGGACAGAGACGCAGCCGGGGCCCGAGCTGCCGCCGCCGCGGGAATTATGGCGGTTAATTAGATTTCACCTCATTTGCAGGTATGCTTCTGCGATGTGTCCGTTTGTGCGTGTTTGTCCTCCAGTGAAGTATTTATTTTCACAGGGACGCCGCTTGTGCCTTGTGGGCGTCAGTGGCTCAGTCTGTGGGGACTTTGTGTGGGGACCTCAGGGTGGCCCGTCCTATCTAAGACCAAAAAGACTGGAGGCCGAACTAGTGGCTAGAGGGATGACAGTTAGCTTGTTGATCACCGCCGAGGTCCCCTTGAGCAAGGCACCCTCCTTCCCTCTGTAATCTACTGTCTGTCTGTCTGTCTGTCTGTCTGCCCGCCCGTCTTTCTCTGTCTGTCTGTCTGTCTATCTATCTATCTATCTATCTGTCTGTCTGTCTGTCTGTCTGTCTGTCCGTCTCTCTACTGTCTGTCTGTCTGTCTCCCCGTCTTTGTCTGTCTGTCTGTCTGTCTGTCTGTCTGTCTGCCTGCCCGTCTTTCTCTGTTTGTCTGTCTGTCCATCTATACCTCTATCTATCTAGCTATCCATCCATTCACTCATCCATCCATCCGTCTATGCACTGATTTGTTTATTTTTGTACCCATTCACTCATCCTTTGGTATACGAAGTATTTTGGACAGGGAGGTGGCACCAGGTAGACATCTTGTCTTGGTGGACATCCCATGTCTCACCACATTTGGTGAAGTACGGTGTAAATGGGAGACGTACATGGAGGGGTGTGTGTCGCTGCACCTGCAGCTTTGCCCCACCGAGGCGACATCATCGCTCTGCGGAACGTGTCCTCGGCGTGTCCTCCAAATCACTGCCGAGAGCTTAAACCAGCAGAGATCAGGCCGAACAAGTTTGGGGCTGGTGTTAAGTTGCTTCACAAAGCCGTCTAGTTGTTTCGTAATATTACATCACTGTTGTTTGTGTTTGGCTCAGTCAAACGTAACGTGAAGCTCTGAGTCACTCCTTGTTGTGACGGGTTCAGCTGTGGCACCTCGGCGCTGTGACGATTTAAAGATTTTTCAAACACAAACGTCCATAGCATCACAGACAAGTTCACGGCTGGCTGCACTGATGGCTACGAAAACAAACATTTGAAATTACACCACAAACAGTAGCATTTTGGTGAACGTGGAGAAAAAACAAATGCCAAGCAGGATTTTTCTCCTTTTATTATTATTATCATCATATATATCGTCTATATCTAATGAGCAGCACGCATACAGATTTGCCCTGTGCTGCACAGACACACACACGCGCACTCACACACACACACACACACACACATCGATCGTCTGCTCTTTAGTCCATCTATTCAGCATTACAACATGGGCTGTTTTTGTAACAAAACAAGGCTTAATCCTAAATTCTGGGAGCTGTGAATGCAGCTCAACAAATGGCAGACAAATGAGAAGGATTAGCGACGGCCTGTGAAAGAGTGAAAGGTTTGCCATTGATCTACGGTGGTCCTGTTCTCTTTCAGGGCCACTCAGTTTGAAAACCCCACTGAGTAAGAGCATACAGGGCCACTCCAGAGCCCCCTAGGCCACCGAGAGACACACAACAGCCACAATTAGTCTCAGGAGCTGTAATGGCAATTCAATAAGCGCTTTAAAATTGTGCCTTAGTCCTTCTGCCACCCCCCTTTCCCCCCTACCAACCCCTCCTATTCCTCCCATTTTCGTCTACATACATAAGATTGGTATTATGAGTGGTGAGGGGCTCTTTTTTTTTTTTTTCTTTCCCACCCACCACAGTTCTTTTCAGTCACTGAGAGAAAATGACCACACAGGGTTTCAAAGGTTTCAGAGGCTGCGGTTTGTTGTTGCTGAAGCAGCATGACTTGTGCCCCTGTAGATTTTGGCTAAAAAGCCCTCAAAAGGAGCTTCTATTATGACTTTTTTCTGTCACCCAGCTGCAAATTAATTTTGAAGCATTCAAAGTAACCGTCTCCATAAAAGCTATTTTTGCTGGGTCATGCCTACAACAGCCATCCCGTCCCGGCTCTGATGTCACGGCCCTTTGTGAGCTTTGTAATGAAGTCGCAATGTGTCGATGAACGCGCTGTGACTCATGAGATTTTAGGGGACGAGGGAGAAAGTCTGTGTTAGACAGACAAGTAAAGGGGACTTTTTGCAGAAATGTGTCGTCCTCCTATTTTCGGAAGGGTTGCGCCACTATGATATCGTTTGAGAGGAACCACCTGTGGTCCTGACATCAACTCGTCAGCTCCGAAGACGAGCCCTCCATTCCCTAACGGACGCCTGTCATGTCCATTTTCCTTGCACTCGTCTTTGGGACATTCCAAGTTGATTTTGCACAGTGTTTAGGTTTTTCCTTTCGCCCGGCCATCAAAGGCCAAAGCTTTTGATCGGGACTTCCAAAGGGATCTCTCTTGTTTTGCTGGCGAGAGCCCTGACAGGACAGTTGTGGAGCAATGATAATTACAGCTCCCATTTGGTGTCCCTGGAACTGGCAACAGGGGCGAAACCCTCGGGCTGAAAAGGAGGGAGAGATTCTTGGACTGTGCAAAAAAAAAAAAGAAGAAGAAGAAGAAGAAGGAGCAGAGAGGAGGAGAGGCGATCTGAGAGATGCCGACAAAGACAGAGAATCTTAAGCTATACGGTACCTGGGCTATACATTACGCATCGACACTCACCAAGTCTTTAATCATCTGCCGGGCTGTCCAAATCCACCTGTATCCCTCGTTGCACACATTGAAATGTTTCAGTATAGAAAGATAGTTTTAACATTTACACGTAAAGAGGTCTGCAAACTGTAGACCCCCCCTCGTCTGAGGGGGCAAACTGGAGTACAAAGACATTTGCATGCAAACAGTTTAACCAAGACCCCCCATACTGATATGTGCACGCTGTACCCAGACGTTTAGGAGCTGAACCTCAGTGTGACTTCACACCATTCTGACCAGACATGTACCCCGTCACAGTAATCTCACATTATGACAGGCTGAAAGGTTGGCCTTTATTCACCCCAAACAGCCACCATTCATCACCGCTCTCCTTTCTGTTGGCTGAAAGGGCTGAGTGGCCTCCTCTGCTACTGGAGGGCCAGTCTGTGTGTAGATTACCTTGATGCTCCACTGGATAGTTCATAAGCGCAGACCTTTCATCAGACGGTAAGGGAGGGAAGGAGGGAGGGGCGCTCCTCCACATCAACACCTCTCCCGCTGCGAGTTTTGTCGTGATTATGACGAGGAGCGGCAGGGTGGCGGCGAAGGTCGGGAGGTGCGGGTGGGTCCAG
>OMPJ01002771.1:2794-13997 GCA_900312935.1 Carapus acus
GAGCCAGTCCGACGTCTTGTTGGCCAGCTGGGTGACGAAGAACTGCAGGATGGCGCCCAGATAACTCTGCCCGCCCACCGCTGCCACCTTCACTGGCCGCGGCATGGACGAGTTACAGTTACAGCTGGAGGGGGAGAGAGAGAGGGAGCGAGAGCGAGAGAGAGAGAGACAGTGGTGGAGAAAGAGAGGAAGTCAGGTGGGGAGGAGAGATGCCAGAGTGGTGGGGAGGAGGTGATTGCAAAACATGAATGAGTGAATCAGACGGGGGGGAGAGACAATGTGTGTGTGTGTGTGTGTGTGTCCACTCACAACTTCTGGATGCGTGTCAGCACAGCAGACAGCACTGCCTGGATTTCTGCTGAGGAACAAGTGCAGACCACAGGGTGTCGCTGCACCTGGAGGTGCTCTGCTACGTACTGCAGTGTACACACACACACACACACACACACACACATACAAGCAAGCACACACACAAATGCATTATTGGATTTTACAGATCGATCGTCAGGTAATGGGAGGGTAAGATACAGAAATACACACATGCATGCACGCGCACACGCGCGCACACACTCACACACGCACGCACACACACAGCTTTTACCTGCCCCTGCCAGTCAGTCACATTGACCAAAATCAGACTCTCAGGTAGTGCAGAGTCAGACAGCAAGATCTGGTTCAGCTGGTCGTACACCACCTTCCTCAGGACCTACACACACACACACACACACACACACATACACACACAAATTACCCCTCTTTATCATAGTGGTCTCCTCTCTCTGCTGTGTGGTAAGTTTTGTCTTAGCAAATCACAGTGTGGTGCGCAGGGTGGGTGTGGCCCTGGGCTGCCTGGTGGCTCCGCCTCCCGCTCACCGGCGCGCTGTGTGCTAGCTCCGGCGACCTCTCTGAGTCGGAGCTGTTGGTCCTCTCGCTGAGCGGCTTGGACAGCTGCCGCTCCTTCATGGGCGTCCCGCTGCGCTTCTGGCGCGGAGTGTGAGCGCCGTCCAGCCTGGGTCAGCAGAGACACACACACACACACACAGAGAAACGTTTTACAAACACATCCGACCACAACATCCAAACCATCGCAAACGTCTGCCTCATCAGTGCCGGGGGGTGGTTACCGTGGCGACGGTAGGGTCTGGGTTTCACTTTTGCTGCTCTTCAGGGGCGTACGGGGTTTCTCGGCGACTGACACTGTGATGCAGGGGCCGACCTCTGCCAACATCTCCTGGTCTGTCAACTCCTACGCATACAGACACGCGTCATCATTAGACTGATTGATGCACAGTCTCACAATGCCTCCATCCCGCCCTCACAGACGCACAAACACACACCAGTGTGTCGGTCTCTGACAACGCCTCCTCCAGGTTGCGGCTGCGTGAAGGTTTCATCTTTTCCAGCGATGGCTGCTCCCCCTGCTGGAGAGACGAGAGCATTGTAGTCAGCGTAGCGTCTCGAAATCCAAAGAAACAACGCACGGCCAACAAACAAGTCCGCCCGCATCAGCCAGCAACACCAATCAAACCAGAGAAATAGATCAGCAGCTAACAGGAGACGTTTTGCGATGAAAAGGGATCAGACGGAGTATTTGCAAGCTCGCTAATAAAGCATCCAAAGCCATGAGTGAAAAGCCGGGGCCAGTGAAAGGCCGAGCCACAGCTCAGTGCAGCTGCCCTGAAATCCATTTATCTAGGAGAGATTACACATACACACACACACACACACACGAGCAGATGGTCACAGTCACGAAGTAATTGGATTTCTGCCCCATTGAGGCAATATTGGTTTGAAACATCTGAAAGACGTTTGCAGTCCCGAGCCTGAGCCCGTCCTCCATCTCGCTCCGTCATTGCTTTTGTCTGTGAGTGTGTTTGCTGTGACGCAGCACGGTGGTTGTGCAGGGGACTCACGGGGCTGAAGGTGTCTCGGCCCAGACTGCCTTTGCTGTTCAGACTGCCGATCTCCGTCTGCGAGCTGGACTGGGACATCCCCTCAAAAAAAGGCCTGGTAAGACAGACACACATGGATCGATCTGGTCTGTATGTCCATCTGTTGTCTGTCCCTCTCCACTGTTTGTTTTTTGAAATGTAGGGCTGCAATTCTCAATTTTCACCACCAGAGGGCGACATAAGACATCAATGGTGAGACGAGCATCTCGACATGTGTTGGTGCCTTTTCTGTCGCTATGCAGCTTGTGTGTGTGTGTGTGTGTGTGTGTGCGTGTGTGTGTGTGTGTGTGTGTGTTTGAGTGTTACCTGAGCTTGGGTTTGGGCGTGCTGAGGATGCTGTCCGTCTCCTCCATCTCCGGCCCGCTGTCGCTGGGGTTGTACATCTCCAGGCTGTCGTATAGCTCGTCCAGGTCCTCCTCCACCTCCTGGATCTGCTCCCGGGACACATGCTCCAGGCCGAAACCCACCTAGGGGCAGTTGAACGAGGACACCATCATGCGCACGCACCATGAATCATCCGTCCCCGTCTCCGCTTACGGAGCTGCCTCGGAGCTGCTGGATCACCGCTATCTCACCCACACACTCAATTGAGTCACACCTTAGAAGCAGTAACACAATCAACACAGCACAGCAAAGTGCTGAAAGCGTGATTAGAGTGATACGAGTATGGAAGCAGTCATGCACACACACACACAAACACACACACACACGTGGTGCCCACCTCGTCCGTCACTTTGAACCGTTTCAGCAGGGCCACAAACTTCTGCTTGATGTTGGGTTGCTGAGGACGACGGAGGAGAGAAGAAAATGACATGTGGCAGGAGATGGACGTGGATAGACTACCTATCTGTGTGAATGTGTGTGTGTGTGTGTGTGAGACAGACAAAAATGGAGTGAGATAGAAAGCGAGGGGATCAAGGATAAAGCTGATCACAGGTACACCAGAATGAAAGCTCACATTTCAGGTCCAGTGTCTCAAAATAACAATGGACACAGGAAGATTTCTATATGCCACTGTGTCCCCCCTTCTGCAGCAACACACTGCAAACTGAGTGAAAACAGCCGGTCAGGTTTGTTAGATGGTCCCTTCCACTTTCCGTCTGGTTGCCCTTCAGACTTTGAGGAGCTTGTGTCCCAATTTGCTACAGCCAGAAAGTAGAGGGTCACTGTCTCGCCAGGCTCAGGAGTGTGTGTGTGTGTGTGTGTGTGTGTGTGTGTGTGTGTGTGTGTGTGTGTGTCTTTGTCCCCATGTGAAAATCTGGGTCTAACAGAGTGTGTCCTTTGTGCATCACACACACACATCTGTACACACACAGGTGTGTGCGTGTGCGTGTGTATGTGTGCGTGTGTGTGTGTGCGTGCGTGTGTCGTCTGTGCAGTCCAGGGGGCAGTTGTGTTGGTGTCTCTTGCTAGGACGTCCACAGTAGAGGACATTCTTTTATCACCAATGGTACGGACAGAACCTTAACAACAACAACCTGTTGGGTGTAATGTGTGTGTGCTCACACGCACACGCGCGTGTCTGTGTGTGTTTGTGTGTGTGTGTGCGTGTCTGTGTTTTTAAATAAGAATTGGAGACAGACTCAAAGGGGGGAAAGGGGGAAAAAAGAAAAAATGAGAACAATGGAGAGAGACGGCGGCAACGGTGCGTTTCCTACTCTGGTAATGGCGGCGTTGGAGGGGAGCTTGCGCCTCGGCTTCTTTTTCCTCACTTCCTCGTCTTCGTCATAAAGGTACTGTGAGATGGAGAGTGAGGGAGAGAGAGAGGAGGAGAGTGAGGCAAAGAGAGAGAGAGGAAGAGGGAGGACATCCACTGCTTCAGCGTTCATGCCTGCAGTGTGTGGTGTCATTAGGCGTCTCACCTGTCCGTGGATGGGGTCGTCGCTGCCCTCCTGCTCTGAGGAGTAGCTCTCCTCCTCTTCCTCGGAGTAGTTATCGATGTCTGGGGAACGATCTGGACACACAATCATGTAAGGAAACGACACACAGACACACAGAGACAAGGACACACATACACACAAACACTCCTTATCCTCACCGGACATCTTGGCTTTGGGTCCCTCGTGGTCGATGGGCTGGCTGGACAGCGAGTAGACTCGGATCTCGGCCACGGGCAGCGAGGCGTCCTTCAGCTGACTGTGCAGGCCAAGGACTTGGGCGCCCTCGCTGGGGTGCTGCATGACCTGCGGGGAGACGGAAACGGACGCATCCTGTGGGACATTCGCAGCTGGGCCAGTCTGCGCAGCTCAGCTTGGGGACGTAAACAAACGAAACATTGTTTTTGTCTGTGGTTCACTACATCAGGGAACCCTGCTTTGTTACAAAAAATACAGGGGGGAGGACGAGGGGAGAGGACAGGCGGGGAGCACGGAGGGAGGGGGAGGTCGATGGACAAAAGGAGGACGCATCTATAAAAATATAGCAGCAGGGGATCGACGAAAACAGAACAGGGAGGCTGCGACCTGCAGCTGTAGTTCACTACATAACTCATTATGCCTGTGTGTGTGTGTGTGTGTGTGTGTGTGTGTGTGTGTGTGTGCGTGTGTGTGTGAGAGAGAGACCTCGGCCATATTGATGAGGCCAAGCGCCAGCGTCTTGTAGCCCAGGATGGTGCGGTTCTTGTAGCGTTTCCTCCTCTGCAACATGATCTGGAGCTTGTTGGCGTCCCTCTTCAGGAAGTGCGGGTACTGCGGGCACACACACATGCTTGGTCACAAATGCTAAACCAAGCGGGCAGCTTTCTGGCAGCAAGCCAGCAGGTGGCGGCTGTTGGGCACCGAAGCCAGAACCGCCCATCACGGCCCCGAACCGAGCCGCTGGCTCTGCTTCACTCCTTCTCCTCCTCCTCGCTTTGCAGACACCGCCAGAGGAAGTTTGATGTATAATGCATGATGTCTGGCAGGCGGCGCCCGATAAGACGCAGCGAGAGGAAGTGCGGCCATGTCGTCCGTGCCCGCCCTCACTTCCCCCGACCTTCTGTCTGCATTTGGAGACGCGTGCAAATTGGAACGGATGATTCAGAGCAGAAGGAATCTGGCTGAGAACTGCATTAGCCGCGCTGCACGTCACAGGCTGCTGCAGACTGAGATAGCAACTGATGTGAGTGTGTGTGTCTGTGTCTGTGAGACGCCCTCAGCACTAGTGGAGAACTCAGGGCGTGGTTCAGATCTAAAGCGGACAGTAAGTCACTTAGGAGCAGAGACCAAAAACTCTTGGCCCAGAGCAGGAGCTTTTGCGAGGCGTTCAAGTGCAGCTGGTGCTTTTACCTGCAGGGAGAAGGTGAGCTGCAGGTCTGTTTCCGTGAGGCCCGCCGAGGCCAGCAGGATCTCATTGGAGCGCAGGATCCGCTTTGAACCCTGAGGGTCGATGAGGACATGGAGAGGGACAAAGAGGAGACGTCAGGGGGATGAGACGAGAGCTCTCTGGGACAAGGTTAGCATTAACATGTTCTGGGCTAAAGGTTGCCGTGTAAGGGCAATGAGTTTTCTGCAGAGGGGGGAGGGCGAAAAGAAAAGGGAGAGGGTGAGGAGGGGAGGAGTAAGTGGGGATCCAGAAAATTACATTAGGAAGATTTGAGATGGCCCACCTCATGTAAATATAAACAGGTTGGAGATTGGGGGGGGGTCACATTACGGGTATTGTTGGCTATTAGCACAGAGGAAGGACTGCGTCTTAAGACTTCCTTTACCAATACAACTTCATGCAATACAACTTCATGGGAAATATGGCCGACCCATTCCAGCAACGCCGCCATGTTGGCCATACCTGCAGCTTGACGGCGATGACCACTGAGGTGAGATCTTTGTCCAGCTCCTTAAGCATGATAAGCTTCTTCAGGGTCAGGTTGAAGAGCCTGCAGGAGAATGAGACAGGAGACAGGAGAAATGCTTAGAAACATCTAGCAGCCGTTTATAAATGTTGTAAAAAACAGTCTTGATGAAAATAAAATCAAAGCAGTGCCAATGCATGCAAATAGATGTGTTGAATGCAAAAATACTGCAGGTATGTTTACAGTATATTCAGTATGCTGTACATTTGGATGTGGTCAGTGACTGAGGGAAGACATTGCTGCCCCTAGCGGACTCTTGCTGCACTGCACCCTCTGACTTGTTTTTGTCCTTTCAGAGACACTTGTGCTGTGATTGGCTGACGCATTCAAAAACATTGAAATTGAAAGCACCGAAAAAAAATGTGTCGAGAAAATCACGCTGAAATGAGACGTGAACATTGGAGGGGAGTGAAAAGTGGCAATTCACCAAAAATGGGCTGAAAACTGTTACAGCTATTTCTGTAAAGTGTCCTTATTCCAACTGAGCAAACAGTTTGAAATACCGCACTCACACTTGCACAAGACATGCACACGCACACGCACACACACACACACACACACAGAGTAACATTTAATGGACGTCCTCTATTGGAGAATTACACAAGTCGCAAAGCTGCCAAATAAAAATCCGTCTAACGAGGCACAAAATACAGAATGATGGAGTTATCACAGAATCGCACCTACACACGTGTGCACACAAATGTGTACACATGCACGCACACACGCACACAAACACCACGCCCAAACAGCAGCTGCGCACAGAGGGGTCAGTGTGTTCAATAATTCATCCCCACAGCTTTCCACACAGCAGCCCGCCAGGACAGAGGCAGCAGAGAGGGAGAGACGGGAAGTGAGGGAGAGGAGCGAAGAGATGGAGAGACAACACGGACAGAGAGACAAAGAGAGAGGACAGGAGTGATGGGAAAAGGACAAAGGAATGGAGAGAGAAGCAACAGATAAGACGCTACGCTAAGACAAGGCGTGTTGTGCATAAGGACGTCCTCTGGTCCTCTGCTAACAAGCAATGTCCCGTACGAAACTAAAAAAAAAAAAAAAAGAGAGAGAGAGAGATAGATAACAAGGGAAGAGCAGCTGAGGACAAACTTCTGAGAGACAGAGTGAGACAGAAAGCCCCAGAGTGTGAAAAGCCATGTCCAGTCAAAGGGTGATGATCTCACTTTGTCTCCGTCTCACACACACAGGCTCGAATGCAACCTGCAATAAACCGGGCAAAGATAAAAGGCAGCCTGAGCGGACGGACAGACTGCGTCCACTCGTCTCCTCGCCGACAGCAGCCTCCACCCTCACACACCCGGGCCTGCCTCCAAAGCACACGCACATACACAGACACAGACAAAACAAAGAGGGCGGAGCGCACCTGGAGTTTTCACGTCACTTCTTCATCCCGCCAGATTCACTTGGTCCTTTATTCATTATTTACTCATGGAGAAGTTTGGTGCGGGTGCGTGAAACAAACAAACTGTCTGACAGCGGTTCAGCTGATGACACATTGTAAATGCCATGAACCTGCCACCCCGTGCCCACACACGCACACACACACACTTTTGAATCTAGCACAAAGGAAAACCATCACCACCAGGACAAAGAACCAAGATAAGCAACAACAGTTTTCACAATGTGCTGCAAAACTAGATTGGGTGTCAAAGCAGTAGAAAGGGTGGGTGGGCGTGTGTGTGTGTGTGTGTGTGCACACACGCATGCGCATTTACCTTTAAGGGGAAGGTGTCTATTGTTCCCCTGACAACCGCCCATCAAGGGAGGTGTGACCTTATTGTGTCATACAAGCAAAAACAACACACGGAGTGCTCAGGGTTTGAGGGGGGACAAAAATATCATCGACGATCCACACAAGGAGTGAGCGCAGTGGTGCCAGGAGCCATGGAACACACACGTACATAAGCCTGTGGTGTGTGCGTGCATGTGTGCGTCGGTGTGTGTTTCTGTGCACTTTGAGAAGAAGTGTGAACACTTGGAGGGCAGCCACAGGACCTCCATTCACTTCTCTGTGTTCCCGACAGGCTTTGATCCTCGGGAGGTTACGACAAGGTCTAGAGGGCCTCAACACACACAGAGGCACGCGTGCAGACACACACACACCTCATACACACAAAGCAGGAGAGAGTTTTAACTGCATTCCAACATTGAAAAGAAAAAAGAAAAAAAAAAACAACCGACATGTGCTTTGGTCTAATCTTATCCTGGTGACCCATAAACTTTAGACTTTGAGAGAGGGTGAGTGAGTGAGTGTGAGTGTGTGTGAGTGACTGTGTGTGTGTGTGTCCGTCCCTGATAAGCCCATTGAGGACCTTGGGATCAAAACCTCCCATGTGAGGTTTTAGCCAAGATCAACTCCTGACTCCTCACAGTGAGGAGGCAAAACAAATATGTGCGCTGCGACGCTTCTGTGTACACAAGCGCACATGTGGGGGCAAACACACACACCGGGACACACACTTGACGAGAGATACGGAGAGAAAGGGGGAGGCGATCGCTTCTGAAGGTCACCTGAAGGTCGACTGTAGCTCTGACCTTCACGTTCTGAGGGCTGAGGCTGGAGCCACCAGTGCTACCTGGCTGACAGCAGAATGAGTCACAGACTTCTGCAGTGACACCACGGTAACAGCAAATGAGGCGGAGCCAACGGGTGCCGAGCGACCGGATTGGTCGATGAGGAGGTCAATCACTCCGTGACGTTGTGGGTGGGTGGATTTGGATTTGAGCCTAAAAATGCTTTGGAGCAAAATATCTGTGTGTGTGTATGTGTGTGCGTGCTTGCGTGCATGCGTGCATGTGTGTGTGCGTGGGTGCGTGTGCACACGTCTGCTCAAGTCAACCAGCCTGGTCTTCCAAATTATTTCAATGCTGGTCACATCAGCGGCCAAAAACAGCAAGGCTCCCTCTGTCTCTCCCTCTCTTTTTCTCTCTCTCCCTCTCTCTCACACACACACACACGCACACCAAAGCAGCACACTGATACTCCACTACCCTGGATGCTAGACACAGACAAATATCATTATTATTGTTATGATGATAGCAACACTATGCTGCAAAGAATCCTAATAATCTCTCCCTCGCTGTCCTCCTCACAAACACACACGCGAGCACGCACACGGCATGCTAACTGTAGATTAGCTGATCAATAAGCACGAGCGTGAAAGAGAGAGAGAGAAAGGTGAAGGCGAGCGAGGCGGCATGACGGATACAGCTCCTAATACAATATATCGATCTGTCCTGTCAGGCCTGCGAGTCTGTCCCCCTGCACGTCTCCCTGCGTCTGTCCCCTGTCCGTCTCTCCCTCTCCGCTCCACGACCTCTGTCTTCCCTCTTTCTGTCGACTTTGTGCGGAGCGATGACAGACGAGGTGCTTCAATTCTGCTTGGGAAGATTAGACATGAAATGAGGCCGAGCTGGTCTGTTTTCCACCACTTGCGTCTGAGTGTGTGTGTGAGAGTGTGTGTGTTCTGGAAATATTTGAATTGATCAGTTGTCAATGCAAAGCATCAAATGCATCAAAGGATTATGGACACCCAACAAAACAGTGACAGCAACAGGGTCACTGATTGCTGGTGTGTGTGTGTGTGTGTATGTGTGTGTGACAGACATGCTCTGCTCCTGGTCTCTGCTCTGCCCTGTTTTTCATCTCGGCCAATAACACGAGCAGTGCTCATCTGTGTTGTCCTCCCTGCTCAGTCTTCGTCTCCTCAACTGATTGGTTGGGATGACAATCAACAAAATAAAAGACTCTCAAAGATAGACGGTGGCTGGACTTTTAATTTGAAAGAAACGCTGATTTTGTAACAATCATCCTGCATTCCTGACATCTGCCAAAACCCATGTGATGACACACACTTGCACACACACACACACACACACACCATCCACTCGTCATTGTTTTGTGATGATGAGCAAGCACAGTATGAGCACTAGCATGAGTGTGTGTGTGAGACCGGGGGAGAGAGTGTACTGTATGTGTCAGTGTGTGTGGGAGTGTAGTGGGTGAGTGCACCTTGAGGTTATGGGGTTAGAGATAAAGTGAAACATGGCTGTGGTGTGTGTGTGTGTGTGTGTGTGTGTGTGTGTGCCCCATGTACTGAGCTGCAAGATGAGGCTTTCCCATGCCATTACAGAGCGTGTGTAGATGTGTGTGCACACATGCGTGTGTGTTCCTGTGCTGTGACTCATATCTAATCTGAAGGCGAAAGGAAAGTGTTGCCCTCACAAACACGAGACCTTTACTAATGTGTACGTGCGTGGATGCTCATGCGGGACTGAATCCTGGGGAGAAGGGGGGGGGGCTATCTGACCGAGCATGAGTGCATGAGTGCATGCGTGTATGTGTGTGTGTGTCTGTGTGTGTGCGTGTGGGTGGGTGGATGGACAATTCATTTCGCCGAGCAAATACGCATCCTGGGACGTAGGCGGGCTGCGGATCATTTGGGAGGCATGAGAGCTGTGTGTGTGTGCATGTGTGTGTGTGTGTGCGCGTGTGTGTCGGGGGAGGGCTTCATGTGAAAACTAGAAACTGTGAGAACCTTGAACGGGTGCATGGGATAATGTAGACTGGGGAGAAGAGAATACACAACCGACAGTGAGAGGGGGAGGAGAGAGAAGGAGAGAGAGACAGACAGACGGAGAGAGGGAGAAAGAGAGAGGGAGATAGAGATGAAGACAGACAGACGGAGAGAGGGAGAGATGACTCAGAGGGAGAAAAGCTGCTTGAGCGTTACGGGATGCGTCGGCGAGGGAGTTTTTTTTGAGGCGAGTCACTTGAGAACCTGAATAAATATGGAACTGTGTGTGTGTGTGCATGTGTGTGTGTGCATGTGTGTCCATTCCCCTAAGGCCCAGTGTTGCCATCTGCACACCCACGTTAGTTCGGCTCTCTGATCTCATCCAATCTCTGCTGCGAAATGCACAGCTGAAACACACTTGTCGGTGTATTGCGTAAGTGTGTGTGTGTGTGTGTGTTGGTATGTGAGCGTTTGTAGCTGCACAGTTACTCATTTAGTAACAAAAGAACAACACAAGGAGCAGGACTGGGCAGGCAAAGGAAGAAATGAAAGCACACAAAGAGGGAACTGAGGCAGGAGGAAGAGGAAGAGGAGCAGATGGGGGGAAGTGATGGAGTAGAAGCACGAGGAGGGGAGAAGCCCTTTGCCCTACCGCCCCCCCACACGCACACACACTCTAAATTGTGACAGCTTTCATGTCAACAGACTGATAAATCCTCCCTTCTTCCCTTCCCGCTCTTCATCCTCTATCCCTCCTTTCTCGCCTTCACGGCTTAATCCATCTCTTCCTTCCCTCATCACATCTTTACACCAACCTCCCTCCTCCTCCGCCTCTTCATCACCCTCGTCACGTTCTCGCCCTCCCTCTCTCTCCCTCTCTCTCGCCCTGC
>OMPJ01002771.1:22666-35045 GCA_900312935.1 Carapus acus
GGCCTTGCTCCCCTCACGTCCCACACCCCAAAGTTATTAATAATATTTAATGTGCCGCAAGTCACTTAGGACAAAGTTAAGAGGAAAGGTCACACGCACACACACACACACACACATACACATATACACACACACACACACACATACACATATACACGCACACGCACACACACACACACAGTGTGTACATCTCAACCAGAATCACACACTCACCGATGCAATCACACATCACAACATTACGCAGCTGACACACATTCCACTGACTACATGCAGACATTCGATATCTCATGTTACCTGTCGCGACTACCACCTTTACTACAATCTTTAGATGTTTTTGGTTGAAACGTAAGGAGAGTAAAAGAGGGATCATCTTTCATACTCTGTGTTCAATCTGTCTTCTTTGGCGCCTCCTCTCAGGCTTAATCCCCTGATAAGGACCGAGACGGAAAGAGACCCACAGTTCCGTCCCTGTGCTCGTACCATTAGTGTAGCCAGCATTACTTTACTGCAACACGACCTGCCTGCTCTTTCTAACAGCTGCTTTGTCTTCCTCCTCTCCCTCCTCCTTCCCCTCCTCCTCACGATAAACAGATTAGAGTCAGACAGATTCAAATATGGTGACTGGATTATCCCTGGTTTTGTTTCACACAATGTCCAAAATCTGTCTCAAGTCACATTGTATGTGTGTACCAGAGCACCATTAGCCCCTAAATTACTTGCCCCAAGTTTTTCACTCATCACCTTTGACCTCTGCCTCATGACTAATATAACATCATCTTTACTTGAGCATCGGGCTGCTTGATCTTCTCAATGAAAATGGCTCCCTCATATAAGCAAAATCATAAGGAGTGGCACTTGGGTGTGGTTGTTGAGATTCTCTCTCTGGTATTCCGAATATGGAAATGTAAAACTACTGTGGTAGGTTTACTGGAAATGGGAGAACCTGCGTTGCTCATAGTGATCAAATTTCATGTCTGAAATTTCATGACTGAAAACCACAAATACAGCGAGGTGCCTGAGAATAAAAGCGGTATGGAAAGAGAAAGACGTCACAGGAACAAATGATAACTGTACAGATCTGCGGGACACATTAGAAGTATCAGTGTGCGATGCATTGGCAAATGGCCACAGCAGCCAAAGCGCACACCAATACATGCCAAAGGTGGCAGGAACCCTGGAACAGGTGAGTCATTGGGGCGACTCGTAACTCATCGTTATAAGTTATCCAGACACGTGATCAAATATGCAAACAGGCATGACCTTGTATTTGAAGTGATGAGACATTAAAATGATTGGCATTCGCAACAGTAGGAGCGGCTCTCCTCATTGTGCATGTGGCACTACTGACTAAGCAGTGGCTGCTCCACTGATGTAGGTCACTGTGTTTCGGTCAGCAGGCGCCTTTACTACCTCGTGTCGCCCTCTACTGGCACTTATGTAAAGTACATTGCAGCAGCATCCAGGCGTGGAAGAAACCCCATGAAATGGGTGTCCGATCTTTCAGGTCCTTCATGACTTTACCTCACTATGGTGCAAGTGTTGCCATGGCAACTCATTAACGTCCGACTAAAAGACAGGAATCTTCTTTTAATTCATGAGTCTGCTGTTCCGTATATGAGAGTGAAACATGCCAACAGAGCAATTTGGCATGACTTTTCTTTATTTACAAAAAAAGAGTGAAAAAATAACCACAACAGAAAACTCAGGATGTTTTGAACTGAAGATATCGGACGTTCTAACTCTACTGACACCTTTGCTAACGCTAAAAACGAAGACAACGCACAGATCTGCTGTCACGGGTCAACCACATGATTGGCGACGTCTCGCAAAGTTTAAAATGGGGCTTGTCCTGTCTCGATCGGTTAGAACTTGAACTCTTTGTACTTCTTGGCACCCCCCCGCGTGTCCTGAGGCTGGGTCTTCCTCTTCTTTTGCTGCAAAGCCCAAAAAAAATTAGTAAAATAAAAACAAACAGAGGTGGACGATTGCGTGAACTGTGCATGAATTTCTACCTTCTGTTTGGCAGCATGCTCAGCCACCATGTCGCTGAAGTCTTCCTTCTCCACCTGGGCTTGCTGCTCTCGGACGTGCTCCTCGTACTTCTGGGTCATGGCCATGGGGTCCAGCTCCAGCTCCTCTGGGGCCAGAGCCACCTCTACGCCATGTGACTCGTGCCCGCCACCAGCCTTGCGACTTGCCATTGCCTGCGGACGCCCGCGAGCAGCCGCGTTACGTCGACCACTCGACTCTCAAAGCGTAATTTTATGCGGCAAATCCAACACTGAACTTACCCCTGACATCTCGTAGATGTGTGTGGAGGCCATCATGGCGGCTCCCACGGGGCCAGTTCTTCTCTCTGGGAGCACAGTAAACAGCTGCGGTGTCTCGTTCCTGCATGCACAGGGTGAGAAGACACACAAAGTGAAAACATAGTCAGACGCGTTCAGTGAAAAATCACTTCTCCTCAAAGCCATCAGGCTGAGGTGGGTCAGAAAGTGACGGATCACTCACCCATCCATGGCCTCCTCAATCTTCTTCTTCCTCAGCTCAATCAGCTCGGGTGTCTCCATGCCAGCAGGCACTGATGAGAAGCCTCCGGGAGTGATCAAGCCGCTACAAAACACACATACACACACGCACAAAATGAGTAAGTCTTTTATGTCTGAGTAATTACTGATACCTTTCTTGTAACTGGCCATGGGGCGAGGAAAAGCGGTATTTAAAGAGGCACATGGGGGGTAAAGGACACAGTTGGACAAAAATGTGCATGCACAGTGCTTTGCACATGTGCGCGCCCGCACACACACGCACGCGCACACACACAAGTCAAACAGCTCATCAAGAGAGCACACACAGCCAATCTAAATGCTAATCAGACAGAGCTTCAATCAAAAGTTCAAGGGATAATTGCCCTCATAATTTCACAGTAAATTATGGAAACCACATTCAGCCCAGTGTCACGAGTTTGTGTGTGTGTGTGTGTGTGTCTCTATCTGAGAGAATTCAATGAACAGTGGAAAATGTAGTAGCCAAAAGCTTAGCAACAGCAGTCAACTTCTATTTGCACAAATCACACGCTGTTCTCTGATGATAAATAAACATGCACGCATACAATTCTCAGTCTCACTTTGAAGCCTCTGATTTCAAATAATTTTCAGATTTGTGGTGGGCAGCTGTATCATTTACCTGTCTGCTGGTGTGAAGAATCCAGTTTCATCCGGTTTCTCCTCATCGCTCTCCTCCTCTTCTTCCTCCTCTGATGACTCCTCGTCTGAGGGCTCCAGCTCTCCCCAGGGTGTGTGGTCCACCTCCTCCTCCTCTGCTTTGGCCTGTGTAGACACACAAACACAAACAGGCTTTGTTACTCATTTACTCATGATTGGTTGATTCTATGACCCAACGTGAGGTGACAAACAATGCTGACCTGTTGTGTGACAATGTGTGTACGAGTGTTACCTGGAAATCTGCCGAATTGGTTCCGAACACGTCGCCGTACAGCGGTTTACCCATCTCGTCTACTGGCGGCTTCCCCCAGCCCCCAGCGTGGTACCCAAAGGTGCAGTTCTGAGAGAATGTGGACGATCCAAAAGAAGTGGGAATGTCAGCATGGAGGTCACTATGAAGGTCAGACAGTACCAACGCCGTGGTGGCACAGATCACAGACACAGTGGAGCCATCATACCTCTGGGATGGGCGAGTTGAGCCCGGGGATCTTGAGGTTGGGGTAGGATGGAGGTGGGCCATACCTCTGCATGGCAATCAGCCAGGGAGGAGGAACCTTATGGGAGTTCTGAAGGGGGGAGGAGGAGGAAGAGGGGACATGAAGCTCATCTAAACCAGGCTTGAGTGGAAACATGGCAATGGAAGGAAGCATACCGGTCCGACGGGCATGCCAAGAGCGATGCGGAGCTCGTCAGACAGGTCACCGGGCTTTTTCTCCTTCAGGCGGGTCTCAAACTCCTTGCCCTACACACGCACACACACAAACACGCACCTTATTGGTAAACAGAGGTTACGGGGGCTGGTGGCGCCCCACGTGCAGCGCCCGCTGTACCTCGTAGTAGAGGTCTCCGTGGATGGTGAGCTTGGGTTTGATCTGCCACTTGAAGAAGGCGTCGTGAAGCTTCTGGTAGTCAATGTCAATCTTGCCCATCTTGGGTCGAACCTTCTCACGCATCTTGGTCTTCATTGTTTTGGCATCCTCCTGTGAGCAGAACGTGACCAGGTTGTGTTAGCATGAGACTCGATGTAGCTCATCGTGCTTTATCTGGCCTATTTTGTGCATCCGAACAAAACATGTGTCTCTCAATAAAAAAACTTTTTCGGTTAAGGGCAGGGCCACGCACCTTCTCCTGGAGAGCCTCCCTCATCTCCTGGATGCCAGTCCTCTTGATGAACTCTGGCAGCTCGAAAGGGGGCTTCTCAATGCCTCTCTTGCCCTGCAGGTACTTCCTCTTGAAGCACCAGTGACGGGGCACGGGCACTGTGTTCCTGGTGGCCTTAAGGTGGACCAGCAACTTGGGTTCCTGGGCTGTTACGTCATGCATTTCAACCACGTCTGGACGAGCCACCAGCTGGAGCGCAAGAAGGGGGAAGACATTAGACAGCAAGTCCATGGCCTCTGGACCTTCTGCTGGGACCAGGAGTGAAGATATGCACCTGCTTGAGTTCAGCCACTGTCAGACGATTCATCCGCCTCAGCTTTTTCTTGGACAGCTTTGGGGCATCTGGCCTGACCTCCTATTGGGTGAGAGGATCGACTCATTAGCATTGAAGCACAGGTGAGGTTGAGAGGAGAAGATGCCGAGCACTCAAAGGTGAGGAGGACCTCATCGCTGTCATCGCTGTCCTTCTTCTCCTCCTCAAAGCCCTTCTTCCTCAACACCATGGTCTCTGGCTTGTCTGTCTTCTCGGGCTCTTTCTCCTTCTCTTTCTTCACGTCGTCAGTCAGCTGAGAGAAAAAGAATTACAATGAGCTGTGAGGGGACGTGTCTTGAAGACAGCTCAGATGACTGTTACCACTCTCACCTTGAAGGCCTCAAAAATCCTCTTGAAAAAGATGTAGTTGGGGTCATAGATCTCTGGATCCTCAGTGACGTACTCAATCTCCACCTCAGTGTCCTTGTCCTTGTCCCTCTCCTTTTCCTTTTCATTTTCCTTATCACTTCCCTCCTTTTTCTGCTGCTGCTGCTTCTGCTCTGCTTCCTCCTTCTTCTCCTGGGCGCGCTTCTTCTTGCTCTTCTTCTTGCGGTTGCGGCGACGGCGATTCTTCTGCAGATGGGTGAAAACATTTTTTACTGCTTGATATAACTGAGATCAATAACATTTGTACTTGACTAAGAGTTACGTGGATAATCATAGACTTAAATTAGCGATCTTTGGTGGTACTAGGGGAACATGAGACGGAGGAGCTGGGAAGAGCACGTACATCTTTCTTAGACAACTGGTCCTCGTCGTCAGTGTCAGACATGACTGGTGCAGAGGAATTGGTGGTGTCCATCTCTGCCCCCTCGTCCTCCTCTTCTACTCCTATTCAAAACAGAACACAGAACACAGGAGATGAGAATCGTTGACCTTCATCCTGGCCTAAGGATCAGAATCTGCCCTAAGACTGTGCAGGACCTGCAGGGTCTGTCAACTGCTCCTGCCTGATCTCCTTCAGCTGGAGAATCTTCTCAAGGGCCTGGGGGATCTTTGGCCCAGAAAGGCTCATCTCCTCCCCCTGCCACATCTGGAGAGAACACAAACACAATATGACTGCCATGACAGCAGCAAACGCAGCTGGGAGGGGAGAGTTTGTATTATAAAGAGGTGGGTGTTTGTACCTCTCTGTCCTCGCCCGGTGGGGGAGGCACCCGTTGCTTCTGGAGGGGAATCATGCTGACACCTGGGGGCAGTGGGCCGTGGGGATCCAGAACTGCAAGGAGACAAAGATTCGGTTATTACAGCTTCGTGGTGGGGGTGGCTCAGAGTGCTGATAACAGACAAACACGCACGTCTGACGGTCGGCAGAGATCGGGCCATTGGTTGCATCTTGGCCATCTCCTGTTGGCGCTCCTGTTCCAATAACACGGCGGCCTGAGCGGGAAACAGGAAGGGAGGGAAAGTTCAATGTGTGTCACTATGCCACGTGTTTGGTCCATCCTTTGAATGTTTTAAGCATCTGACCCGCTTTTGCTGCTCCAGAAGATCTTGTTCATCCATGACATGGGTCTCGCCCTGAACACATACATACACACACACACATTGTTGTTAGATGGCATGGGAAATGATGGATGGCTCAGGACATTCTGGAAGTCTGCATGTCCCTCACCTGTTTGGCCTGCTCCTCTTGCTGCAACACAATGGCTGCTCTCTGTTGGGCCATCTTCAATTGGTCATCCTGCGTAAGGCTGGGAGGTGGAAGGACGGTGGCTTCCATACCCATGTGGATACCAGGCGGTGGAGGCCCTCCAGACATCATAGTTATAGCCGGCAGCATGCCCATTCCAGGTGGCATCGGGGGCATCGGCATAGGGGGCAGGGGTGGGATGCCTGGTATCTGCAGAGGAGGACAGATAGGGGAAATAGTTGGGTTGTTGATAATGTGGAAACAGACACAGGATGAGTCTGGGTGTTTGTGACATGCCTGCGGGCCCATTGGGTTCAATTTGTTGTCATCATTTGGTTTGCTGAGTAGGATTCCTGTCTGCAGAGACAAATAAATGAAAACCACTGGAAAATATTTTCCTTGATGTATTATATTGTTAGTTCTTAATGGATATAATGAAACAAATATTTCATCCATCACATTACACTTATGGGAATTGCCCCTAAATAATGAAGAAACTATTTGAAGCCCACAGCATGATGTCAACAACAATATGGACATACACCACATCTGATGAAGCCGATGTAGCACTTACCTGAATCATATATCCTTTGAGTCTCTCAATCAGCTCCTCTCTGGGGCCTAGCGCAGACAGAAGTCATGGTGGAGAATGAATGGACTGGTTCACTCATTCAATCGATCAATCATTGACTAATCCATTCATAATTGAGGCGCTGCTGGCTACCGCCTGGATGCGGCTAATAAGGGAGCACCAACATTGGCGGTTCAAAGTTTTAAATATTTTGAACATCGATTTATCATCGGTGCTGATTCTGCTGCGATATGAATACATTATGCCATTTTGAGTACTTAATAAATCCGATACGTATGATATCTATGTGCGTTTAACAAGAGAAGACCATGCTAAGTTCTGTGAAGCAGCGGAAGTCATCAGTTTAGCAACTTAGCGTTAGCATGAGGCTGGCTATCCTTCAGCTAAAAACAACCTAGCGTCGTGTTGAGGTGGCTGCGACTAGAGCCATTTCTTACCCATGGTGGGCGCTCCCAGTTCCGCCAGTTTGCTCTGGAGCTCCGGGTGACTCCATGTGTTCAGTCCCGCGATCGCGCTTCCGAGGTCGGACGACAGGGAGTCGGTGCCCGGCGGTCCGTCGGCTGCCATGTTGGGGTTGTACAGACGCAACAACGATCAAGCGGGGGACACGAGAGCAGCCGGAGAGGACTCCCGCTAAGCATTGTGGGTCACGCACTGCCTGCTGGGACACACAGTTCAAAAAGGAAGCGTCGTAGTAATACCACATCGCATCCGATAGATGACACTGTTGGACAACTGTGTTTTTGATTATTCCGAGTCCTAATTATGAACTCCGACCCCAATAAACTATTTACATTTGCTAATAAATCTTTTCAAACTAAAAGCACTGGCAGAGCTGGTATTTCTTTTTTTTTTTATATTGCAGACTATGCTGTCATGTGAAGGGACTAAATTACAGTCCATGCCATCAATATAACATGTTTTGGCTGTCATCACAAAATGCTTCAGTGTACACATTAGAATTAGATTAGCGATGCACGGGGGAAAATGGTGGTTCAGGGTGAGGGACAAATTGATATTACCAACATATCGAACATTTATGCAATGAAAGGCGGATGTCACGACATCCAACGTTGACATTTTGGTTTTTCTATTTTGATCTGTAATAAATATATCGATACTTGTTCATGGCCAACGAGTCGCAATAATGAATTGGACAGCACGGCAACATGTTTTATGAAGTATGAAATGAATAACTTAGCAGTCTATGGTTGCATGCAGTGCGCAGACGCACAAAGATAGAGCACACACACACACACACATACACACACACGCTCAGGGCTTGCAGGGCGTTCCTTACTAAAGATCTGCTTGTGAGCAGGAACCCCGCTAAACATGGAGAGGAAATACGAAACACGGCCATTCTAGATCTAAATATTTGCTTTTGAGAGGAAACGCCCGCTGAGGTAAATATGATAATCCTACACCGACACTCTGTTCACCCCTCTGTCGCGCTGCGGGGGAGAAAAAACATCCCCGTCGCTCCGAATCTCAACTTTTACGACTTCTCCCTTGTGGAGGCTGCAGCCATGTAGGCGCAAACAACTCGCTGGCGACTCGACTCCGCAACATTTGGAGTCGCTGCACGAAATCTGCCGCGATCGCTCGATTTTTCCGCTTTCTTTTTCCGATTTTTCCGCAGTCTGCTTTTATGCATATGTGGGTGGGGCCGTGTGTGTGTTTTCCGTGCGTGACAGATCGGACTGGCCGCAGCTGTTCGTTGTGGCCAGCTGGCTGAGTTGCGAGAAGTTGGCCGGACACTGTCCGTCTTCTGAGACCACACCTCCCCACCAACGGGTCTGCGTGGGACAGGGACAATATCTCGGCGACAGAGAGCGTTAGAAATGTTCTAACATCACCCCGTCGATACATCTCCTTGTAAATGCGCAATTCCCTTCCGCTATACAGATCTGCAAACAATGGACGATCATTTTCTAATCATATCAAGCGGAATCAGCAGTTATTTTACACCCATGTTGCGCCTGTGCGCGTCCTGTGTCTCTGCGGGTCTGATCCGTCTGTCCCCTGTAGCCTTAGTGCAAAGACAGGGCCTATTGAATTACAGCGGGTTGTGATTGGAGTACAGAGCAGGACAGAGCCGTCTGAGCTTCGTCACAGAATACACACCGGACCTCACACCATCAGGCACTACCAAGCTGGTGTATGCACACACACACTCTGACCATACTTGTGTTTTACAGTTGATATAAGTGCATAGATGCGTCGTTTCAACACCTGGATGTAATTCAGCTGGCTGTACCAAGTGTCATAGCCTTCATGGGAACAGGCAGGCCATGCCACACTTGGCATAACACCAAGCTGGATCAGTTACAGCATAGTCGGCAATATCTTGCCGCATCAGGATAAATCAGCATAACATGCTGCAGCCACTGACAATCAGAAATTGTTCCTAATATGTCCAGACTTGTTGTCTTCTGCGTGTCTTTTCCCACGGACGTCACTACCAGGTGTGAAGTGTTACTGATCTCACCATGTGTGTGTGCTTGGGTGGGGGGTATCTATCTGTAGGGTTATGCGAGTGTATCTCACGTGAGGTGAAATGAAGTAACGATATTGGGAAGACTGAGCTCAGGTCTCACGCGGTGACAGGACAAAAAGTTTGTCAGCAAAATGACAACAGTGTCACATAATGATACTCCTTACATGGTAGTCATTCTGAAAGTGACAGTAACAGCTGTGAGCTGTTCTGCCATTACTTGCGAAATGACCACATTACCAGCAGTGATGGAAGTAAAAACAGACCAACTAGTTGAGCTAGTGGTGCTTGTGTTGTTGGAGTAGTAGCAGTAGTAGAGGAAGAAACAGCTGTAGTCCTAACTGTGGTTACACTGGTTGTAGTACTATTAAAAGACAAGAGCCACCAGGCATTGATACTACCAGTGCCAAGTATTTGTGTGTGTTCCTAGTTACAGTAAGTACAGTATTAGTAGTTACTACATACGAAGTAGGTTGCAGCACAGTACAGTAGACAATAACTGCAGTTTTGCATAGTTTTGGCTGAGTTTTACATGAAGTGCCGCCACAAACACTACTAGGACATGACCAGACAAAGCTGACACTGGCTGTGTGACGGGGAAGACGGAAGAGTTTCATGGGCGTCCGATGGGCGCGGCTCTCACAGGAAACCATAGCTGGCCTGACATCCAATGGGAGCGAGAGGAGCAGCTGGATCCTGAGCCAATGAGAGCGTGAGGCAGCAGGAAATAGAGAGGTGGGATGGGAGGGGGGGGCAGACACAGAGCTAGCCACAGCGCCAAAGATAAACCTCGCCGTGGCCTCATGCGGAGGTCCTGTTATTGTGTGAAGGCGGAGGAAAGTGTATGTGTGTGTGTGGTAGGGAGTGTGTGTGTGGACGAGAGTGTGCTTGACAGAACTGGAGCTGCATGGAGGTCTAATGACAGTTTAAGCTCATGTGTAATTAAGTAGTGGCAGAAAGCTTTTGCCTGTTCGGAAGCTGGCAGTCCTCATTGTGCATCACCATTAACACTCGACCCCACCCTGTGTCAACACACACTCACACACGTGAGTGCACCTACGTGATTAAACATTGACCCAGACCGTCTGTGATGGGTCCTGTGAGCACTGATATGTCGTTCTCCTCCTGTTTTCTGTTTATGGGCGACTCCAAAGCAATAGAGTGGTTGCTTTACAGCGTGTGTGCGTGTGTGCGCAGGGTGTGTGAGTGTGTAGGTGCTGTGGTATGTTGCTGCTTTGTCTGAGCAGATTAGTGCCGACTCGCCTCTGTGCCCGTTCAACATTCCCACAACCAGGTCTTCCTGTAGCTCTGAAACATCCACCATAGTTGTCCGTCTCTTTCATGTGTCCCTCTGTCCTCTCCCGCAGGGTCGAGCAAAGCAGAGACCCCTGCACGCCTGTGGGTAACGGGGACCTGGACGGAGCCATCGCGTCCGGCTGTGATTGGTGCTCTTTGTTGCTGAGGCTGGGGGAAGGTCTGCCTTTCCAGTAGGGCGTCTGTGTAAGTGCCTGAGTGTCTCCTGCTGTTGGAGCCCCCAAATTCCCGCTCGCCTCGTCGCTCTGTCTCCTTAATATTTAACAGTCTCTGATTGGCTGTTACAGCAGAATTCGGATCGAGCCTCGAGTCCACCAACACCTCCAAAAACCTCCCCAGCCTGGTCAATAATTTACAAGCCTTAGCAGCTCTCTCCCAAGTCCGTTCCTGTCCCAATCGACAAATTACCACATTACCGAGTCACCATGGAGAAGCCCATTTACGCCACGGGCGCGGCGGCCAGGCTGAGGAGCCAGTGGGACCGGGACGAGGGCCTCGGCCAGAACCACATGGCGGTGAAGTTCCTTGGTCAGGACTTTGAGAGTCTGAGGGCCCAGTGCCAGAGGAGTGGACGGATGTTTGAGGACAGCATGTTCCCAGCCGCCGGCTCCAGCTTGGGCTTCAATGAGCTGGGACCCAGGTCGGCCAAGACCCACGGAGTCCGCTGGATGAGGCCCACGGTAAGAGACGGAGGTCAGAGGTCACCTGAGACGGGTGTGTGTGTGAGAAGCCATCAAAGGGTTGGCCTCTGGTGTGGGACTTTGTCTACATGTATCCACTGGAGACCTGCCGGAAGGACAGACAGATAACCCGAGGATTACAAGGGTCAAAGGTCATTTTTTGCAATATGTTTGCTGCCTGACAGTGTAAACATCATACTCTGTCCAATACATTGACCGCAGGACAAAAGGACATAGACACTGTGCGAATCGGGAGACTAGTACAACAGAACAGAAAGAACACAGGGACGTTTGGACACTATGACCCTAGGACAGCAGGATAGTAGGAGACTGAACTTGGACAATAACGCAATGACCTTGATGATAGAAAGGTGACAGGACAGGGACAGTATGATGGGTCCAGTCGTTGTCCTCAGTGACAGGGTGACATGTTTACAGGTCGACCCAGTGTCCCAAAAATATTTGTGTGTGTGAATGTGAATTTGTGCATCCGTGTGTTACTGCCTGTGTGAATCGAGCCGTATGTGAGGGCGCGTCCCTGTGTGTGCGGCCGTGCGTGCTTTTGTGCGAGCAGGAGAAGAGATGTTCAGGTTCTTTTTATAGCGTCACCTACATCGTCTCACGCTCGCTGCTCACGCTAAGACGACCACGGTATGTTAGGCAGCGGAGACACAACAGGCGCATCAGAAGTCAGGGGACGAATTTTACGGGACGCCTGATGGCTGGTTCTGGGAATGACTTAGATCATGGCAGTGTGGCAGGATCAGCATTTCCGCTTTGAGACTGCACAGAAATGTTTAACTGTGGCGAGCATAATCCAAAGCATCTGTTTATGTGTGTGTGTGTGTGTGTGTTTGTGTGTGTGTGTCTGTGTCTGTGTCCATTCAAGTGTTTCAACACATCAGGTGTGTAACTGCAGAGCCTGAGAGTCCAATCAAACATTAGAAACACATCAAAATACAATG
>OMPJ01002774.1:3335-21852 GCA_900312935.1 Carapus acus
TCCTCCCTGTAGCGCGTGGCTTTTTTTTTTTCCATTAGTTCCTTACTCACTGCTCTTGCCCTCCAGACCCGCAGAGTGAGGAAGATTTAAGTGGCCAGTCAAGTGAAATCCCCAAGGTTTGGCAGGTGTGAGGTCTGGCTTCATTATCTACAGACACCTCTGTCCAATTATGAGCCTTGCTCCCTGTGTGACGATGATGATGCTCTGCCCGTGTGTGTGTATGTGTGTGTGTGTGTGTGTAGGCCATGAATAAGCCGGCCTCATTGTTATCTGTCTGACTATCAGAATTTCCCTTCATATCAGGACATCATTGACAATTTCGAATAAAATTCCACATTCGTGCACACACATTCATGTGCGCATGCGATGTCCCGTGTCTGATTTAGCTTTGTGCGTGTTTGTGACTCACAATCTGTAGTCCTTGGCCTCATTTCCTCCACCCTTGTTTTACTTTGTGAACACAGGATGGCGTTAATGGTCAGCGGCGCCCGGATGATAATTAGGTCTTAGCACGCGTGGATATCAGCCGCAATAAATAACGCGCATTTGTCCTCTGATCAAAAGACAGCCTGATTTTGATGGATCTCCGAGGCTCCTCTATTTTGCTGACCCACTGGTTCCAAAATGTCAGCCTCGTACAAACTGGAGCACTGCCTTGTAAGCTGGTTCAAACAGGCGCAGGGCCTCCTCCTGTATGCTGCTTTTGGACACCCCCTGCTGACAGTAAACTAAAATACAAAGCGTCCACTTGCGTCGCTGCAACTCGAACACTGAATTCGACAAAACTACGCAAAATAACCGCAAAACAGAAAGACATTTTTTTTATACCTGTTCCCCAATGTAATGATGCACATCACAGCAACATCTTGATGTCTAAGAGTGAAGAGTCGATGTCAACGATAAGTTTGTTTGTGATAAAATGGTCTGTGCAGCATCAGAGACAGGTGTAAAAAGGTTAAAATCTTGATTCTCCCTGTCCCTTAATTTACACTGGCACAAGCAATCCAAACACCGTTCTTGGGGGTTTGAATTCTTGCCTTCCAAAGCTTCGACCTGCTATTGTGCGCGGAGGCAAACGAGTCCTCTGCTCTGTGCTCAGCCTGCACTCATCTGCACCTCTATCATCTGCATCGCTTGGCACATACAAAGAGCAAAGCAACTGATTTGTGCGCGAGCATGTGTGCCTTTTATGTCTACAGCTGCGATTGCACACGCGCGCATGGGCACGTGTGTGAATGTGTGTATGCATACACGCATGTGGTTTGTGTGTGTGTGAGAGAGAGCGCTTGTGTACAATGTCTTTATGTATGATTAAGTGGAGTGCTGGAGGATTCTGACAGTTCCCAGACTTTGGCTCTGTTTTATCTGATGCTGAGATGGCAGCTGTTGACCAAAGGAATTCATACATGTGTGTATAATTTGTCTTGTGGATCAAAACAAACATGGAACTCGCTGACATCTCTCACCCCTTCATATTGACATGATGCAAACTGAAGGTCAGCGTGCGTGCTTGTTTTTGGAGTTGCTTGATTGTAATTTCAGGGTGTCTATAAATAGAGCGGACCTCAAAACTATGTGCGTTGCGGTGATTTCTCAGAACTGTATATATTACAAATCATCAGCACACTTCAACCGCGGTACGCTAAAATGCTTCTGCAGAGGGGCTTTGAACTCGTCACCATTGTTTGCCTCTTCTTAATGATAATAATCGCAGGACTGGAAACTGCAAATGAGGCTCCCCAGAATGGCAAAGAGGAAAAAAATGACATGAATTAGTAATGAGGAAAATTACTTTGCACACCGCGACCTGCCATAGCACAGTGTGCAGTGGGCCCCGAGGTGACAAAGCCAGGTAAATATTTCATATCTAAATATGATTTTGCAGCGCTGAGTTACTGTCTGACAATCCAGCGGCAGGTCTGTCGCGGCACATGACTCCAACACAAAAGCTGCGGTACAACCGAAGCCCGGAAACTGTCGGCCACTGTGGTCTGGACAGAATGGAGACTCGGAGGGACGGGGTCTGCTTGTCCCAGCCGGCTGCGTGGGGCTGGCCTTTTGCCTGGTAAACTGACTAAATGCTGTTCTTTGGGTGCCCTCAGGTGGAAGCCTGGTATAATTGCTGTTGACAACCTACAAGTCATTGTGCAATTAAAGCATCTGCCTCTCCTGTGTGGCAGTGGGCTGTGATGCCTTGTGACAGCTCGTAGCCATTAAGCAACTGTAAGCAGCTGGCGTGCCTCTGTGGGGGAAAATAATGTGACAGAGGCAGCCCCCCCGCCCCCCTCCTCCATTGTTGCTCTTGTCTCGCTGGGGAAAAGGGGGACATTACATCACTCAGTGCATACTCTGGCGTCTCACTGAATGGGAAAAGGGGCATGTCGGCAAATTAGATCTGGCACAGCTGGATGTCCGACTGATATTCTCTGTTTCCAACGCCAGCAGCTGAACGGAATCAGGCGCTTTAAGAGTACGCCAATGAGAGTCGCTCTGAAGAGTCACTTGGAACAACTGGGACGAGCTGTTGCGTGATCACATGACTACGATGATCAGTGGCACGAGAGGAAAACGAGGAGGCGCCTCCAGTCTCCTGCATGGTGTCTTTTGATGGTGGAGGTGAAGTGCAGATGAAAGTAGAGTGAGGTAGCCACCCCTTGGCTCCTGGGAGGTTGGGATGAGAATTTTCTGTAATCATCACATCCAGCAGTCATTTGTCTGTCACATGTAAATGTGCTCTTTTGATGTACATTTAACTCGAGGACTTGACAAGGGATTCGTGTGCTCATGATATGCACGCTCCTCTCTGTCAGATGCAGATATTAATTTATTTATTCCCTTCCTCTCTGTGATCCCTGTCATCAAATTTCCAAGAGTCCCTTTTTAAACACTGATGTAAATTACAGTGTAGTCCTTCTTAATAAACGTGACGGAACAAGTAATCACTCGTCAAAAACTACCACCAGATTTTTGACAGGTTCAGAATCAAAGGCAGAGGTAATAAACTAAGCAGGTCCTGCGTTTGGTGCGTTGTGTGTGTGAGGGGTGTTGAGTGTGGGGGGTACCAGTGGCACACACCGCCTCCTTTTCCAGGATTTGCTGTTTCAGCAGGGAAAGTATCAGTCCTGTGCCTTTGCCACTCAGGAACGCCAGCGTAAGGGAATTCCTGAGCTTCACAGTGCCAATCAGGCAGTTAAGGAACTGCCAGGGAAAATGGAGCTGCATGTCAGTCACTTTCATGGCTTATTCACACAAGCACAATTGCCCCACACAACAAAATACAAATAAATAAATAAAGGAATATTCTCCTGACCACCAAAACTGTAATTCATTCAACTGCCCTTTGGTGAAAGATCAGTGGATATTCAAGTGTCGAGATCACACCCACGACTTTTCAAACCTCAGCAGTAATTAAGCATAATCTAATAAAATGTCTCCTTCAGGACATCCCACACTGCAGGTGGCAGTGGTGACTCTGGCACAAGATAAAGGCTGCATGAAGTAATCAAACCCGTGTGAAAAACACCAGCATTACACAACACAGTTTCGCAATGCAAAATGTTTACACATGTATAAAAACAGATGTCGGGGACAATCGGTAAGCTCCGATGCCAGACCGCAACTTTGACAGTGGTGCCTTCAAGTCCCTCGTAAATGTAAGATGGCGTTGGTAAAATGTTTGCTACTAGCTTTACATTTGTTCCTCCCCAAACACGTTTGCATTGATCCAAGCTTCACTAAACATGGCAAATATAAGAGTGATCCAGCAACACCACAGTGGAAAAAGCGAATACTACCACGTCCTTACGTGTTTGAGCCGATAATTTTCGGTGTTATCACCCCTGAAATAAAACTACAAATAGGTGATGATACGGATCTTTACTTAAAATCGATATAGAACAAATACAGTAAAAAGATGTGGGCACTGTCGCCTATTTAAATTGTGCCATCCAATGTGAATGATATTTCCCATACTCATGAAGGAAACGCGTGACGTCGACGTTGTCGTAACCACAGCACCGAGCTACCGTAAATCTGAAGCGGGCTGTCGTAAATCCTGTGTCTACCCATCAAGTGAATGAATTGTAATTTTCTGGTGAAACGTGCGACCGTTTGACCACCCGCTGTATCTTCAGCTAAACCAACACAGAGCAACAGCGGCGTCATCATCGCGTAGGTTTTGGGGAGAGCAGAAACATGAGTTGATCTCCAAAGCAAGTGTGCGAAATGGCAGCGTTTAACGCAGAAGGTAAACAAAAACACAACTACTCGTGTAAAACGACAGGTCAACGAGCGCCCATGGCGTTCACTGTCCAACACTAGTTTTTTAGTATTTGGTAAACTAAACATCCGTAAGTGCACATGATAAGCGTTTACCAAGAGGTCTGTCGTCATAAGAGGCACTGATTCATATTATCTGCCCTACATTTACATCAAGATTATGTTAACCACACGCCCAACAAACCTTTTGCGAGGTAGGGCTTAACATGCAGACTTAAGTGCTGAATAACAAACCGACAGATAGAAATTTGTTGTCCCTGTCAGCAGAATTCAAGATTTGATTGAAATAAGTCATAGGCAGAACAAAGATTAATGGGAAATGAGTACAGGTGAATTGTTAAATGCTAACAATAGATTAAGAAAATATTTTATATAAATAATCAAAGATGTCCTTGTGATAAGCACAGCAGCTACAATTAATCTGTGAGTGAACCTTGTTTTCCTCACCACTGTCGCTGTAGGGGGATATGTTGGGTCTGTGTGTTCATCTTATAGAATATAAATGTTTACATGTTGAGGAGCTCTACCTGCTCCACCTTGGGCAGCACCTTGAGATGCGTCTGTTGTTAGTTTTATTGCCGGCAAAATATAAATAGAATTGAATTGAGTTGAATTGAACTTAGTTTTCCTGTGCTACAATGGGGTCACCTTGTCAAGTTATGTATTGTAATGTGCTTTTTTTTGTATCAGGTCATTCTGTGGTGGTGGAGGTTAGCCCAGATATACACATATGTGGTTTCTGCAAGCAGCAGTACAACAACTTTGAAGCCTTCCTCGCTCACAAGCAAAATGGATGCTCCATACCCACATCTGACACATCCACCACTGCCGCTGGGCCGCCCTCTCTCGCAGGTAAAAACACTACACGTCAGATGGTGCCAATTTGTTCCTCTGAAATTATGAAGTACCGCCTAAGCGTAACTCATTCCTTCCTTTGCCATTAAAGATTCCAGTGCAGAGTTTGTGTTTGAGGAGACCTATCAGACCTGTGTAATGAGAGGTGTCAAAAAGATCCTGACCAAAGCACAGAAAACACCCTCTAAAAAATTAAAACCCGTCCTGACTTCAAAGAGACACAGCTGCTGTTTCTCAGGTTGGTGCCTCTTGTCATTTATGAGCAAACACATTCTTTCTTCTCCACCAACATACAAGCGCAGCTTCACTCCCCAACCACTGGATTTTATATTTTTGACGTAATTTTACATCATGTGTAACACAAAGTTTATACTCGCACACATACACACGCACCGTCTAAAGTCCAATTTCTTCTGCTATACAGGTTGCACATTCAAGACTCAGTATGGACAAAAGGACATGGAGCGACACCTCAAAACCCACACTGGTATGAGAACAGCCACATCTTGCAGATTTGTTTCCTCTTCGCACCCGCCTACATGGTATTAATAAGTTCTTTGCTTGTCTCCGGCTTGTTTCAGGGGAGAAGCCTTTCGAATGTGAGCTGTGTCACAAGCGATTCAGTCGAAGGGACAAGCTCAACATGCACAGCCGCTCGCACACAGGCGAGAAGCCGCACAAGTGCAAACACTGTTCGTACGCGGCCGCAGACAGCAGCAGTTTGAAGAAGCACCTCCGTATCCACTACGACGAGCGACCGTTCAAGTGTCAGATTTGCCCGTACGCGAGCCGCAACTCCAGCCAGCTCACCGTGCACCTCCGCTCGCACACTGGTAGGTAGACAAACTAATCCTGGCCTGTCAGTGCAGAGGTCAGCCATTGTCGACGCCAAAGTTTATTTTCTCCTCTCTCTCCCTAGGCGACGCACCTTTCCAGTGCCAACAGTGCGACGCAAAATTCAAAATCAACTCAGACCTGAAGAGGCACGTTCGCATCCACTCTGGTGAGAAACCGTACAAATGTGACTTCTGTGAGTACCGCTGTGCCATGAAGGGCAACCTGAAATCGCACATTCAGATCAAACACGGGACAGAGAACTCCTTCCAATGTCCGCACTGCGACTTCAAGTGCTCCAACAAAACCTCCTTGCGGCAGCACTTGCGTGAGCACCAGCCTATTCAGCCCATTCAGTGCTCCAAGTGCACTTACTCCTGCTCCAGCAAGGGGGCGCTCAAAGTGCACGAGAGGATCCACTCGGAGGAGCGCCCGTTTAAGTGCGACCTGTGCAGCTTCGCCTCCAAGCAGCGCAGCAATCTGGTGATCCACAAAAAGAAGTTCCACTCAGACACGTCGGAGAAGGCCAGCGGCATTCAGGCCGGCAAGGCTGGAGGCAAAGCCGGAGGGGGCGACTCCCCCAAGCCCATCAGCTCGAGGTATCGGGCCAAGCTGGACGCGGCGCGCGCCTTTCGCTGCGACTTGTGCGACGCTTCCTTTGTCAGAGAAGACTCACTGCGGAGTCACAGGAAGCAGCACAGGGACACCCAGAACGCTCTGCAGCTCCACCTGTCCCAGCCTGCGGTCGTCAGCTTGAGTCCTGCCGTGGTGTCGCAGGGCAGCTCCCAGTTGGACGGGCCCGTGCCCATATCGGTGCCCCTGCCTGTGCCCGTTGCGGCCGATCCTCTGGTTCCTTACAGTAGTGCCCAGCTTAAAATCATCGTTTCTCACCCTCTGGGCCAGGAGAACCACGTCATCCCACCCGTGATTGAGAGCCATCAGAGCAAATCCAACATGGTCCTGCTCAGCCCCGATAGCCAGGATACGGTAGTCGGCTCCATGATCCAGCAGGTCAACCTCCTGGCACCTATGCAGTCCCTCGGGACGTCGGGTCAGGCTGGCGAGGGGACGCTCGAGCAACAGACTGTCCTCCTGGCGCAGCTCAGCCCGCAGGACAACGGCAACCCTCTGCACCAGGCCCTGCTGCAGACCGCCATCACCACTCAGGACTGCAACAGCTCCACGCAGACCTTCATCACCGCCTGCTCCGACCTGGACGGCCTCAGCGCCCTGATCCAGGAGGGCGGCACGGAGGTGACGGTGGTGACGGAGGGCAACGCCGCAATGGTGACCGCCGACACCCAGCCGGACGCGGCGCACAACGGGCTGGAGGACGCGGCCAAGCCGGCGGCGGTGGCGGTGGCGGTGGCGATGGCGGCCGAGGAGAGTGCCTTACAGTGTGAGGTGGTGCCAAACATCTCGCTGGGCAGCCAGGGTGTGGTCATCCACGGCCTCCCACTCATCGTCTCCGCCCAGCCGCAGACCAACACCATCGGGCAGCTTTCCCCGCACACACTCTACTCAGACTCAAACACACTGGGGAGCATCCCAGAGTGAATCTCAAGGGCGAAACTGGAAACTTTCTGAGCTTTTGCCTGTGGGCTGTCTTATAAGCAGCTTAACTTATTTCCGTCTCAACATCACAGCTTTACACGGACAACAACTAAGGCAATAAAGGCACTATTACTCAACAGTTTGTTATTTTTCAGAAAAATGATTAGAATTATGGATATCTGATGCTGAAAGACAGTCCTAATTAATGGGTAGCGTTGCATCATACTTCACAAGCTTTCCGTTTTGAGAGGCTCCAGAGTGGAGATTTATATTTCACGCAGACCGCATCTGCCTGGCCCCCAACTCTGAACTGCACAGCGTGTCCACGGGGTGGCAGTAGAGTCACAGGGAAGACAAAGCTCCTCGCTATCAGCAGTACTGCACATGATGCTGAGAGACATTATCCATCCCTCAGCCTCGGTGGAAGTCAGCCCCAGTCTGAGTGTACGGAAGATAGATGTAAACAACGTAAAAAAAATTCAAGGTCTTTGCTTCTGAAAAGCCAAGTTGCTCTTTTGATAGATTATTCAATAAAGTGCCTGACTCATTCTTCGCTGTCTATTACTTGGGCTGCGTTTTACTGCTCAAACACACTTCAGCACTTTGTATGGCGGAGGGAGTCAAGGCCACATCTGAAAGGACGTCTGCCACGAGCAGTTGGCAATTGAGCCCCGCCGCCCTCACTCCCCAATAACTTCCCCTCACCTACACACACACACACCACAATGGACATCTGTGATCAGGATCAGCTTTATTGGCCACTTCGCTCCACTTCACTCTGGGTGCACAATCTGTCCAAAAAGGTCAGGGAGTGAAAGTAAAGAAAGAAAGAAACAATCTGACAGCCAGGCTTTCAGCTTCTCTGGAGGTCCGCATCTGCTGATGGACTTGTTCAGTCTAGACCGAAGTGTCACTTTGAGTCTGGATTGTATTTAAGAAATAAAACTGTGTTTGGATTCCTTTTATGTATTCAGGGATGTACTTAGCTAGTCCAGAGAATCATCATTTTGAGGAACATATGGGAGATCAGTGGGTGAGGGACTTGCTGAAGGTCTCTTCAACATTTGGTTGGTTGTCGCTAAGGATCAAATCATCAACCGTGTTGATTTTACGTAGCTGTGCCTTGTGAGCCTGTTCTTCTACTGTTGGATCTGCTGTCCCTCACTGTTAAATGATGCCCCACCTTCAATACCTCTCCCCCTCAGTTGTAATTACCCGGGTCTGCCTGTGGGAGGCAGTAAATCACCAAAACATTTATCAATCTGCATCTCCCTCATACCTCATTTATTGAGTCACAGGCTCTCACGTTTGAGTGGAAAGTTTGGACTGGATGAAGAAAAAAAAAGCAGCTGACATAAAGGGTGGGACCCTTTAAAGTAGGATAAGTGATCAGCACCTCCATAGAAGTCTGGTTGAAGTAAAAGTGACACGGATGTGGCTCTGGTTGGCCGTTTGGACCTGCCTCTCCGCTATGAAAAATTATAGTTTAAAGTTCACTTGAGTTTGGATGAATTTGCCAGAGACTGTGAGGGTCTCTGCTGCCGCTCAGTTATCCTCTTGTGCTTACTATAACTTCACGTTCATAAATTTTCATGCACTCAGGAACAGTCTGAAATTGAATTTTTAAGGGGGGTGTGAGGAGTTCGGAGGGGGTTAGCCCAGGGCCTGTGAGATTTTTCAAGTGGGATTAAGTATTTTCTAGAATTCCATTCTGCATGATGATGAGCACAATGTGGGGTAAGCATGGGGTGGCTTCCACCGCATCGCTTTCATCTATTATCTAACGATCCTCCAGGCTCTAATCTAGGGCAGCCCCGAGGAGGAGATCTGGTTTAGCGCTCTCTGTTTGGCCTTTGACAAATTAGGGGCTTCAGACGGAGAGTTTGAACTGAAACCCAAAATCTACAGTGAGGAAATTTTAGTTTATTCGTTGCTGATTTGATCTTTCAGCCAAAATTGATCATTACAAGACAGTGGAAATGATTGAATCCCCCACTTCTCCCCCCATGCTCCACCATCAAATTCTTGCTGTGTGGCCGCTTTTTTTTCTTTTTTTTTTTCAGTAGCTGGAATTTGAAGAGGACCTCTTAATACTGTATGGCACTTCTTTCTCAGTTCCTTCCTTCCTGTGTTTGAGATGTCAGCCTTTGAATGGGGTCATAAATGTCTCTCCCAAAAAGCAATTTCCACACACAGCTGCCTAAAGAAATCCCAAGTTGTGATGCATTCCTTCTATGAGTATAAATAGATGGAGAAAACACCACTCCGGGCAAGGATGTCAGTGTGCGGACATCAGCGGGGTAAAGGGGGGAAAAAAGGATCTTAGTGGCCCAAAGTTTTAAGGGCAGGCTGTAAAATGGAGACATAGGAATATTGTCTTATTGTTAATTTGACATCAGATACAGTCTATCTATCACCTTTTCTTTTGCTTTTGTGGCGCTTGAACAATACATTTCCGACCTTTGGCTTGTTTGTGCACAATTTGCTATCCCATCAGTAAATGGCGCTTGAACGGCCTTAATGAAATTAACTGATTGGTAAAGTATTAATATGGATTTGTTTTCCGATGCAAGCATCTTTTTCGCCCCTGACGCTATTGACATCTTAAGTGAGTTTTGATTTTTGAGGCTCTTATCTCGTCCCCCTCCCCGTTCAATTCTTTTGTCAGCTGGATAGAAATGAAGATGATAGAGCCGTCTGACCGGCCAGCGAGCAATCCAAAGCCATAATTAAGCTTTTTGAATCCTCCGCGATTAGATGCTGCAATCGCAAGAATCAATAGCCTCTGCATGAACTGAAAACTTTCACAGTTGGAAGTTGCGTGACCCCCGAATGAGTGTTTTGTGTATTCATTTAACATTAACATTCTTTGTGGCTGAAATCAACCTGTTGTTTCATTGGTGGTCATTGTGATTGTGGCTTCTTTTTAATCAATCAACCTTTACTTTTTTTTTTTTTTTTACATTTTGACCTGAAAGCCTTGTCACCTTCCCAGTGGGATTCACCCCACATTTGAGTATTTGGGGTTGTGTTTTTGTCTTTTTGTCTGTCTTGGCTTGTCAGGGAGCTTTGCCCTGACAGCCTCTATTGTTGTTGTTCCTTTAAGATTGAAACCAGTCCTCAGGGGGCAGAAAAATAAGTATAATTTCAAGCCAATGGGCACGGCTGCAGTGAGCAGGCCAAAGCCCATAAAAGTCCTTTCATGGACAAAGGAATGCTACAGTATCTCCTGCTTTCAGACAGCCAAGCAGCGCCTTTGCTCCCAACAATGGCCTCCATAACGATGCAGATTTCACCATTTAGCGATGAGCGAGCGCCGAGTGTGATGCGGTCAATGCGAATAACCATCCATCAGCTTTTGTGATGCATTGGCTAAGCAACATTTAGTCATTGTTTTATTGTCCTGTTTCTGTGCCACTTACCCTGGACAAATGCGTGGCTCTGACGGCGCGCACCGCACCATGCACGCGGGGCCAGAACAATTGCTCGATTGTTGTCTTTTTAAATACACACATACCCTGTATATATTGTCCCATGTTGTTTGACACACCGAGTCCTCATCTCAGCTCCGTTTCTCAGCACTCACACTGATGCAGTGTGGGAATTATTTTTTAATGACTCTCTGCGACCACGCTTGTACAAGTAACCCGGCCAGTTGGGCCACTTTTTGTGCCCTTTGATATTCATCATGGTCGGCTGGGTGTTATGCTTTGTAGTGACTGCAGCATTTTGCATTTTTTACACTTTTCAGCAGCACTGCAGTCAACAGCTGGATTAGGTGGCTGATGAGAGCCGTGCTTAGTGCTTTTGAATCATATTCTTTGGACCTGTTGCTTTGGAGATGCTTTTTAATATGAATTAATGCTTTGGTTTTGTTACTCTACAAGTATGTCATGATTGTTGAAACAAATTGTATAACTATGTATAGAACAGCAGAAGGCTGTGACTCTCCAATTAGATTTGATGGGGTTTTTTTTAAAGAAAGTCTTTCTTAAAGTCTTAAGTAGGCCCTACTATGTATACTAATTAAAACCACCAAACTGTTCCAAAGG
This sequence comes from Carapus acus, assembly GCA_900312935.1. NCBI lineage: Eukaryota > Metazoa > Chordata > Actinopteri > Ophidiiformes > Carapidae > Carapus > Carapus acus. Next base: position 14,909 of record OMPJ01002774.1, read on the forward strand.
AGCCCATTTACAATTTTAGAAGTTCTGCTGGTTTCAACAGATGGCGAAGAGCAAGGAAAATATTTTCTTTGTTCGCACATGCCTTATCCTAAGAAAACAAACAAGATGGAAATCTGATCTTTACACATAGCCCATTGTGTGTGTGTGTGTGTGTGTGTGTGTGTGTGTGTGTGTGTGTGTGTGTGTGTGTGTGTATTCCTGTCTATGTGCTTAAATCTTTGTTTACTCTGCCCGGCTTCGGTGCTCTCAGTGCACTCAGATAGTGCCTCAACCAAATTCATTCTTATGCAATCCGAACATGAATAAAACTCAGAACACTCCTAAAGCTACGATAAATTCTCATTGACTTTTTCATTTAATGCATCGGTTATACAGAATGACAATTCTGAGATAATTTCTCTCAGTTTTCTTGACTGAGGCTGGATGTTTCTTAGAGGTGTCTTCATAAACAGGGGCAGACCGGCGAGTGTTCTGACATTTTTAAGCTTCATAATTACAGTGCTTTGTTTTCTGTCTCTTCCCTCTCCGGGTTGGTGACAGAGGCCGGATCTGCTGTTGTTTTTATTTTGATATGGAATGGAGAGACGGCGCGCCTACAGGTTTTAAATGAGATAAGAGCAGGGCTGTTCTGTTTCAGCTCTGGCAATATCTCATATCCCACACTTGAATCATCTGATTCCACAGTTTCACATTGATATCTAGAACTCTGACTCCTGCGCTGCCACAATAACGTCCACTCAACCACGTCTCGCCTCAGTCATAGCCATATTTGCTGTTTGTTTGACCCCAGCGGGGCACGAACCCTGGCTGATCCTTCATCTGAGGACAAAGCTTATGTTTGCAGTGACATCATAAATGCCTGTGCAGGGGGAAACAATGGCTGATAAATTCAGAGGGAGTCTGAGTGAGAGGAGAGAGGGCACAGTGGAGCGCAGAGACACGGGGAAGTGTCCCCAATCTGCTGGTGTCATGGAAAGTTTTAGAAGAGAATCAACACCTTGGCCAAACACAGGGTGGCTCTAAAAAAAATGGACGGAGCAGGTCTGGGAGCAGTGGGGGTGACGGCGTGTGAGCAAGCAAGGGTTGGGGTGTGACACACACCAACAGTGGCGGAGAGATGGTGAGCAATTGTTGGATCATGAGGTTATAACACTAAATGTTTACATGAAGCTTTGCGAGGATGGACAGAGATGGAGGGGGAGATCTGCTCCTCGGGCAAAGAAAGACACTTTGTTTTTATAGGCTGCGAGGAATGTGTGGAAGAGTGCGGACATCTGCTTTATTAGCATGCATGATTCCACCCCCAGCTATCAATCCGCCGCTGTTCTGATAAAGTCTCATCCTTTGACTGGAACCTGTTAATCCATACCATGTCACCGACCCCGCCGGCTAATTCAGCACCACGGGAGGAGGGTGGGTTTATCCAGAGCCAACAGGCTTTGTTTTGTATGCAAAAAAAAAAACTTGAATTGCTCTGCGGAGATCTTAACGTGGTATGACTGTGTGTATTTGACTTTGCAAAGTTTCAGTCTGGCTCTCCTGGAGCTTATTGGTGTGAAAATTCTTCACAAGCATTCCCAGAGTCATTCTCAGGTCATTACAGATGCATCCCACCCTGGCACTCATACTGACTCATGGATTACCATTTTCTTTGTTAGGGTAATAACATTATTGTGGTTGTTAAAAACTCCAACAGGAGGTTGGCAGGCCCATGTATGCGTGTACACCCACTTAGCGGCGATTAGTTGCGTCTTGTGAAAAGGAGAAAGATGTTTGGTTTGAAACATTTACATATTCCGCTGTTGTTTGGGGGAGTTTGTCTGGCGATTCCAGTACCTTTTGGCGTCTCCCTTTGTCTCCGCCTCGCGTGAGATAATTAATTAGTTTATAAAGGATGCATCATTTCGCTAAAGCCGGGTGATAAGGATCACACGGAGCGGGGCTCCTCGCGCAGATATCATCTATTAAATAGAGCAGGCCAGTGTAACCTAACACCTTTTGGGGAATGCATTCAATCAAGGCTATTGTTTCTGCTCACATACAGTTCCTTTCTGCCAGATAAGTACGGCCTGGCCTCCCAGATAACAACAATGCCTTAAAAGCACAGATGAGAAGTTCGCTGTCGACACCTCGCGTCTGAGGAGCCCTGACCCGGCGTGAGTATGGAGGGTCAAAATGAGGCAAAAAAAAAAAAGCTGCTTTGCGGTCACCTTGGTTGGAGAAATTGAATGTTTTACGCGACCGAGTGCTCCGGAGATTATTAGCCAGGATGTGACAACGCGGGGCCTTGCCTTGCCTCGGTGTGATCCAAGGCAGTAATTTGATGAGGGGACGCCTCTGAATGGACAGCGTAAATATTATGGCGAGGAGGATGTGAGTCAGGACGCGGAGAGTCCAGTTCATTGGCCCATTACTGGAGTTGAAAGGAAAGAGAGGAAGTTGGTTTGAAGATTTGTCACCAGCAGATCTCAGTGTTTTAGGAAGGGGGGCAGGGGTGGCTGGGCCCAGCTCAACTCAGGAATGTGAAAAAAGACCTGGGTGTGGGTGCTCTCTCATAGCGTGTCGCCAGATATCGCACGGCGTCAAAAGTAGAGATGGTTTGATATCACTGAATTTACTCTGCGATTAAACGAGCAACACAGCAGACATCTGCTTTTTTGTAATAATACTGAAACCAATATTTTTTTCAAACTTAACCAAATCTCTGCTTACAGTCCCAATGATGCGGTTGTCCGGCTCAGACTCGTGTGTGGCGGTGGGAGACTAATATATCCATCTGCGCCAATGATGGGACGCTAATCCACGACAACTGTGCCCCTTTGGCACCACGTCCGTCGCACTGCTGGTTGTGTAATACAATGGCCTCTGCTCCTTTGTCCTTGAAATTGTTTTAATTAGCCCCACAGCGGGGGTGGGGTCCCCAGCATAAGACGGATTCAATAGGATTGTCAAAAAGACAGAAGCATGATACCACAGGCCAGGATTGGCTGGCACTTACAATGTCTGCATGGAACAAAAAGAATAGGAGTAAGAGGGATTAGTCAGAGTGTATGAATAATTTTCCAGAGGGATTGGATTCCAGTGAAAACTCCTGTGTTGTCAGTTTGGATTATTTATGGATTTCTAATGCAAGTCTAAACAAGGATGTAAATGTGTGCGTTTTGCGTGCAGCGTGTGTTAATTTTTGTTGCGGGTGGATTGGCTGGCGCGGTGGGAGTTGCGACAGAGGTTCTGCTTCGCCGATTGGGTCCCGCTGTGCCAGACGTCAGCAGGCTCGACGTCGCTGAGCTCAGCATCTGTAATATATGATTCAAATCTTGTAGCGTTCCCCACCTGGTTTATCTTGGCGGGTATGGGAGGACAACTCATGTTTGGGATATTTGCCTTTTTATTAGTGCTATTTTCAGTCTCAATAATTGTAATTATAATTAATTAATACCAATACTAATAATACCAATAGTACTAATTAATTAGTACTATTGCTTTATTCATGGTAACATAAACTCTTGGTACAAAAGTGTTTTGGAACACGCCACCTTTTTCGAGAGTTTAAATGAAAATGAAGAGGTTTGAATGTCTTAGTGTACGCTGAAATTGAGGCATAGAACAAATGAAGAGTAAGAATAAGAATAAGAATCCTTTTTTGTCACAAGATACTGTTTCCAATATCATTGTGAAAATTTGTTTTGCGGCTTCACATTAATTATAGCAGCAATAAGACAATTTTAGGTAGTACAGAGAATTTCAGGAAGGAGTAACAGAAGGACACGTGTTGCACATAATAACAATAAAAGAAATCTTGGAATCGAATTAGAAACTAAAATGTATTCCAAACTTTTGACCCACCCTTGCTAGCTAAACACACTTGTGATCAGCCTCACTTTTGATTTACCTCTGGCACTTCACTACTTACTTTTGTACCATTTCCAGTAGTTCATTGGACTTGAACTGATTGAATTTCAATAACTGGCTCTCAGTGTTCTAAAACTTTTGACCACTTGTGTACTTGTGTACATCAACTAAAGGTTGTTGCTGCAGTGTCACCCCTGTAGTCAAATTGAGGTGGTCAACAACACAATATTTATGACACGACTGCCTCTTTGAATCATAACTGTCAACTGTGAGGCCAAAAAACAAATATTCTTGCTGACGTGCAAACCTGTTGTACTTGCAGGGTGATGTTCAGTCGACAAACACGTTGTATTGGAGATTGTTGCAGAGTGGGAGTCAGACTGAATGTATGTGCTTATGCGTGTGTATTGTCAGATAAGCCCGTGCTGCATGCAAATACTTGTTCCCGTCTCGTTTTTATCTACGACCGCTCGGACCTCCCACTAGCTCAAAGATCTGCCAACAAGAGGTGACAAGAGGCTGGAGTCATTACGTGAGCCGCTAGGATCATGTGACAACAACAATGCTGCTATAATCCAATATCCACGTCTGCCGCTGCGCATGGTCCAGATATTTAAGATTGTTGAGAGAAAAACTTGAGGAGGAACTGTCAAATATGACGGATCAGTGTGAGATGTGATGTTTGCGAACAATATTTGTTGCCTTGGGTGAGTCAAATAGTCAGCAAAAAAAAAAAAAAACCTTCAGGCTTGTATGTAGATGCCCCCACCCCCTTCCAAATTCAGCTCTCCTTAGTCAAATACACCCATCCCCCTTTTTGGTCGGCCCCATGGGAGGAGGGGTGGTGGAGAGAGATCCCAAAGCATCTGAATCCCTTTTAACTAAGTGGCCAGAGAGGAGTAAGGGCAATTATTCCACCATGATGCATTCCTTTTCAAAAGAGGATACCAGCGCTGCTCAACACATGGAATGCGAGCTGTATTATAGGCACTACAGGAATGTCACATCCCTCTGCCGCACAGGAAAAGTGGAGAAGCGCATCACAATACCAAAACAGGTGCTCGCAAAGGCCAGATAAGTTTGGACGCTGCGTGGTCAGAAATAATGGTGCCGAGGATTATTACTGCTCTCAGTCTGAGTCATCCCACATCCTTGGGAAGGACATATCCGTAGTAATCAGATTTCAAATGGCTAGTTTCAAAACCAGCTGTTAGAATTATTCAAAATAAGCGCCTCGCATTACTCATTTGTTCCAGAAAATGAGAAAGTGCTCTTAAATAGCTTTCGCTTTTGTCTAAAACAGATTTTGCAATAAATATCCAGCTGGTACATGATGATAAACAAGATCACCTTTGTGAGCTATCGCAACAAATATGCGTTACCGTGAAGTTCTAAACAACTTGATTGTCCGGCAATAATGTGACCGGTCATTTCCTGGAACTTCATGTCCGAACGCTTAATGATGAAAAATACAGCTGTTCAGTGTTTGAATAGAGAAGCCTGCAATTAACAAAGATTAATAACAGTGTTTCCACCAGGCTCCTCCTCACATTGAGCCCCCCAGGCTCCTCAAGCTCTGTGAGAGGAAAAAGTGTTTGTTTGTTTTCACCCTTCATAGTCATGCTGATTATGAGAAACTAGAGACGTGGCATTCTTAACCACACGGAATTTGAAGCGGAGTTTTCTTTCTCCCCACTGCGAGAAAAGCGAGGGGTTTCGTGCTGCTTCACTTCTTCAGTCTGGAGGCATTAGGAAGTGGATTTGAAAACTAAAAGTGGACTGATGAGGCAACACAAGTCGTGCAATAACTCAGGGGGTGACTGGGAGGGACGGCGGTGCTGCACCAGGCCAGGTCCAGATGATGAATTGGGATTTTGGTATCATTTGTCCCCGCTCTGTGGACCCCACCTGTAGTTCCTGGGGTATTGATTGCTCCTCAGAGTCCAGCCAGGCACCTCCTCTCCTTGTGGTGCTTAATGAAGCTCATCGTCCTCCACCAATTCTCTCCCCATTTCCCCTGTAACTGGACACGTCCGCCCATGTATCAGCCAACAGCACCTTTCATGGGAAGCGAGCGGAGCATGGCGCGCCGGCTTTAACACCTCTTTTAAGAGGGAGACAATAAGCGCAAGACAAATTTCCAAATGAGCAGCTGTGTGGTGGGAAAGGCCAGCCTCGTCTCGTCCGTCCCCTCCGCGGCATAGGGGCTGTCATATGTCCGGCATTTGTTTGACTGTTTCGGATGGCTTTTTGAATGCATGTGGGGTGGAACCAAACACATTCTGGTGTGTGTTTTGGGGGTTAAAAGGGAGGGTGGGATAAGGTGTGAGGACAGATTCCTCCTCTACTCATGTAACTGTAGCACCTCTGGTGTGACTCTTGGCAGAAAGATGAAGTTTTTAACATTGTAATGCTGCACCACACCTCCAGGATTTTGAGCAGTATTCATATGCAAACACCATCATTGTTTGCAATCCGGCAAACTATCGTGTTTCATTTCAATGTGAGAGGAGCTCGGCCTGTCTTGAGCTCCTCCAATTGAACAATTGTGTCCATCAGGCTAAACACAGTAAAAGCAGATTTTACATTTGTATTGTATTGTATCACATCTTCGATCATACATCATATCACATCATGACTTATTTCATTTATGTATTTGTTAGTTTCTTCGTGAATGGATTGGTTTGTGTGTCTCCATTCTTTGTTATTTCTGCTCTATTGTGAGCAACTGTGAGTGGATTGCCTGTGGAATATACAAATTATTTCCGATTCAGATTCCTTCTGACTCTGATCATGTACACCTCATACACACAAACGGCAGCGACGTGCGTGAAACGCCTGTAGCCGCACAGTGTTAGAGCGCAGATTCTCTGCGCTGACACCGAGAGCAGCCAGCTCAATGCATGTGTGTGTGTGTGATAAGTCCAGCCATGGCCTTTCATCCTGTAGACGTTTGGACAGAGACACAGACGGGTCAGGGTTAATGACAGGCTGTCATTGCACCTTTAATGTACAAGGTGTTGAGTAAAGCCCATTTACTCATCCACATGTGGACGCTGGAGACAGACATCAAACAAAAAAAGGATTATAAC
>OMPJ01002801.1:2890-17819 GCA_900312935.1 Carapus acus
CCTCCCCTCCCCCCCTCCTCATTCTCTCTCAATCCGAGACTGGCACATTCAGTTAACTAATGTGCAGTACATGGCTACGCTGCACTATTACCCTATTCCCTCAGCTGCCTGTCGAAAGCAGAGAGCATCAGATGTGATTTGGAGACGCTTTCTTCTTGTTTCCGTTTTATATCGGAAACATACCTGCTGGGAAGATTTCCTGGAGATAAATTACTCCTATCTGTTGCCAAAACGCGTTTCATCTCATTACAGTTGATTGGAACTCTCATTACGTTGGAGAGTGCGCGGCAGCAGCATGTGTGTTCATGTGTGTTTTCATGCATGTAAATAAAGACACGAGATAATGAGCGCAGAGAGGGAAAGCAAGAGAGACGGAGGTGCGGGGAGAGAGATGGAGAGACGCTGGGAGTGTGAGGGAGGGAGGAGTGTGTTAATGAGTGTGAGATGTGCTGAGGTCGCTGTGTTTGTTCTGTAATAGTGTGTTGCCGCAGAGCACTGCCACCTCAGGTGGGTGATTAGCAGTAATTATATAATTACACAAAATGTGATAATAAACAGCACAGAGGGAATCAGTTCCATCACCGTCTCTGCCGCGCTCGGCATATACATACACGCGGCTCGGTGTGTGCACACAAGAGATCAGTAAAACTGTGTGCTGCCTCTCCTCGCGGCAACACAGAGCCAAAGCAACAAACCCACACATAGCCAGATAATTCCAACCTGATACAAAAAGTAATGGAACGCTCACACTTGTCCTCCACTCGCACCTGTGAGTAAAAACCGATTTGCTCCCTGACACACAGTAACGGCCAATAAAACAAGTGCTGACTCGCTCCCAAAGGCAGCCGAGGGGAGCGGGGGACAAATGAACACAAACTGGGAGTAAAAAGCTGCTCCCACGAGGCTTCCGCCTGTTTTGTAGTCCTCATGCTCTTTCCTGCTTGAGTGAGAAACACTCTCAGAGAGAGCCCACAATTGTCCATCTCATCTTTGGGGCCACTGCGAGATATGTGCGAGGGGAAAAAAAAGAAAAAAAGAAAAAGGGGAAAGTACATGATGCATCCCTCAGCACTATTGGAGAAGTGGCCTTTTCATCCTCTGATCCACTGGGAGTGAGGAGGAAAAGTGTGAGTGTCTGTGTGTTTCAATGTCAGCATGACCTTCAGTAGGAATACCTGGTTTTACACGTGGGTCATGGCCTGGGCAGTGAGACAAGAGGAGCACGAGTGGAGGGTGAGGGGTGGAAGGGAGCGGGGACCGACGCAGGCGGGAGGGAGAGGCTGAGGCAAGGATGTGGAGGCGGAATAGCACGCAGGCAGTGATGGAGCAGCATGGAGCGGGAGCTGGGGATAATTACTGCTAATAAACCCTGATGGAATTCAGGACTCACGTCAGGTGCGAGATGATCTGATTACTAGCGGGCGGCGGGGGAAAATTGGGAACTGATCCGTTAATCCCGCCATCCCCTTGTGTCTCCCATTCAGTGTGGGAACGGGCAAGAGCGCGCGCGAGCGTGTGCGTGCGCGCGTGTGCTCGACATCTCGGGGAAGTATGCAAAGTTATTTCAATTCAATTCTCCCAAACCGGTGCGTATACGGAGCCGCGTATATCGCAGTACGCTGTGTACCTGCGGAGCGGTGGGGACGGTATTTGCTGTTTGATGGGGTGAGACATTCACCGTGTTCCCGGACAACCACACCGTGGCACCCCTGAGTTGGAGCACGGTCCATTATGTGCTGCGCCGTGGTGTGTGTACGTGCCTGTGCTACACATCCGTGTCTTTACAAGCGTGAGCAGCTTGAACTTTTCAACTCCATCTCGTCCAAAGACCTCCTGCTGATGGCTGCTGACCACAGCCGAGCGTCCCACTGGTAAGAAACAGAGGTCAGAGGAAGATGCTGTCTTTCTATATTGCGGCATGTGTGTTGTGTCCATTAATGTTTCAATGCGCCCGAGAGCAAAAGACACAAGACGAGATCGAAAGATGACGATCGCTGTCTTTCGTCGGTAGCCAGATTACGTGTCTGCCGTTCAGAATGTCTCAGTTTAGAGCCCAGACAGGACAAGGGAGGACAGGCGTTTGCCTGGCATCTTTGGAGGCAGATGAGTCCTGAGCTGATGGGAGTAAGTGTGATGAAGAGGGCTTGGCGTCCATGCTGGCGCAGGCGTGAAGGTGAGCATCTTGTTGTTTTTGAGTGCTGACACACTCATAACAATCTCTCCCCTCCTCATCTGCAGGACACTTTCCAATCTGCCTCGACTGGCGTGATGTTTCTTCCTTGTCTGGATGCGGCGCGGCGGCTGCCGAGAAACAGCTTGAGCGGAGCAAGGCGGGAAAGGAGCAGGCGTCATTAGCCTGAGAGGAGACGCCTCTCTCAGCCTCCCTCTATCTCTCTACAGCACCTGCTCCAGCTCCAGATGAGATCAGGAAGGTGGGGCAGTGGAGGGCAAAGGAAGGGTGCAACTCTGGCAGGCTCAGAGTGGGAAGAGAGGGAGATGAGGGCGCAGAAGAGAAATGGGAAGGAGGAAGGCTGTGCGTGGAAGATATCAGCCGATGCCTTGAACCAGGCTTGAGGCGGTCGTTATCGTGGTTTGATTTCTTGCTATGCTGCTCCACACACTCAGCTCATTGTAATGGCTTTTGGGGGTGAACATGGACATGGTGGCTTCAAGTCAAAGGGATTAGGCGTTTAACGCGGGGAGAGATGTTTATTTTCAAGCGTGGCTCTTTTAGCATACTTATCAGAATGAGCATCCACGGCAAAGGGGGAGAGAAATCATATAAATGTAATCCCTGCAGAAAAATCACTTTGCCGTATGAAACACCCCCCTGATGTATGACGAGTCGCTGCTTTCACAATGTGACCGTGAGTCAACAATGAGTGTGAGAAAGCCGTGGTGGTCACACATATTTCAACCAGCATATGTGACAGTACACTGTATATCTAAACACATATGACAAGGCCAGGATCCTCTGCTGGGGGAATGAAAATAAAGACCTGTTTGACTCACCATGTGTCACAAAACGGTGAACCCTGTGTAATACTGACCTCAAAACACAATCGGAAACAGGCCCGACAACGCTGTTTCCTACACTGAATGGACAATCACCCAAAATACTATCTGCGTGCCCTATATTGTACGCCCAGGATTTTTCCAACGGATCGAATCAAACTTACATCTGTCCTCAGTGTTATTGCGATTACTTATCTGTGAGCTGTGCTTGTTTTCTTTTTTTTTCTTTCTTTCTTTCTTTGCCTTGCGTCTTGTCGTATGATAAGACTAGAATGTACCCGACCAGCGGCGCAGTCCGTTTGCAATGTCACAGAAAACCCATACAGGTTGACATAGTGAGTAAAAAGGCTTTTACTGCAGTCCAAACAGAGGACTTGTTGTGTTTTTACAGAGTATCATCTCTGCTTGTTGAGTGAGGGTGGGATAACATATTGGCTGTTTATGAGACCTGGAGTCAATGTCCAGACCCGAGTGCTGCTATAAAACTGCCCTCTATTGCTGGCCAGGAGAGACAGTCAACTGGGTGGTGGGATTGGCCCAGGCCAGATGCCACTGGGCTGCGAGAAACAATTCTCTCCATTCCCCATCCAGTCGTCACCGTGTTGTTCTGGAAAGATGTGTGGGTGTGTGTTTACTTTACCTCCTCTAATATGACCTCTACGTGACATGCCCGTGGCGGCGGGTTGCTTATAGAGACGTCTATATAAAACTTTGCGCGTGCGTAACATACATTAGTAAAGGTGAGCTGTCCTCCTGCTCCACAGAGGGGCTGGTGTAGCCATGAGCTCTGGGATCTTAACCCCTATTTATTTTGGGACGCTTCAATTTTTAAAGAGGAAGCAAAGCACAGGAAGTGAGGCCCAGGCCAGCAGCACTTCAGAAGCAGCAGCGGCGGCGGCAGCCACAACGTGAGAAACGAGTCTGGTGCTGAAACACGCAGACGCACACACTCATGCGGGCAGACACACATGTACAACCATAAAGGAAAACAGACATACACACATCAAGACCTGGGCAGCGAGGTGAAATGCTAGGTGCTTAGGGTCTGATGGACGCGGCCCGTCCTCCTCTCATCGATCTCTCTCTCAGACCATTTAGCACTTCCACTTCTCTAGGGGCTGCGGTCACAGCTGTGTCTGCGCGGTCCAACTTTACCCCCGCATTCTTGGCAGAAACATCACAGTCATGAAAGTCGAAATATCAGTCTAAGGCTATTCCAGGGAATCGTGGCAGGGTTATGGAGCCGAGGGGAACCGGGCCCATCTTTATTGCTCTTTAATCAGAGCGGTGCAGGCTGGGTAAAGATCAATGCTCTCTGAGTGTTAGCATTGACTTGGGCCTACAGCTCCTCATCAAGGGCCCCTCTCCCACCTAATGTTACATTTAATGAGCCAATTAGTCCACAATGGCGTGGCCGGCATCTTAAACTGTTGTTTACTCTGCATTCATTATTAATATCTCATAGTTAGGTATGAATAAAATTAAAAGGAGCGCTGAGACCATTAGCTCCCCACGGTGGATGCTTATTAAGATAGGATGCTTTGTTATCTGAGCGAGGGGTGGGGTGGTAATTGTTCATGGTGGGTCGGATATGCTGGTTCAGTAGCGAGAGTGGTGTGATTTATACAACCTTGGAGATGCTGCCTGCGAGGATGAGGAATGGAGCGCTGTGGTCGGCTCCAATGCCGGTGAGGGAGGAACAACAGCCCACATGCAGTGGCTTCTTACGCCTGCTCATAAGCACTCCCTCTTTTCATGCCCTCCACTTTTTCTGCCTCCCTGTCACTTTTATGGGCACCTCTAGGAGTTGGTATGTAAATCAGCTCTATCTCTCTTTTTACTTGCTGACCTTTCCTCCATCACACTCCGCCGTGTTTCCCTTATGCCTGCTGGTTCTTGTCTTATTTTACTCCTCGCTCCCTGGCGGAACAGGACCCGAACTTGGCGTTTGCGGAGAACGGCCGATTCTGCTTTTGAAACCCAATGCGGCACTGGGACGTTCATTGACTTTAACTGGGAGGGGAGTTAACAAAGCGGGTTTACCGTCAGCCAGTTGGACTTAACCAGGTGATTGTTTGGGCGCTAGCTGGATGTGGATATGCAGGAATAGGGCCTGCAGCCTGCTGAGGTGTCTGTCTGGATTTTTCTCATGACGGAGACAGAGTGTGTATATCTGAGAGCGTGTATATGGAGGCTGAAGCTAAGAAAAAAAAAAAAAAAATCAATAAAACATTAAAATCGCTCCAGTCAACACAGCAATGCCCAGCTGCATCCAGCATCTTTTGCCCGGAGTGATTTATTGCTGTTTCTCTTTCTGGGACCCCAAAATATTCACCATGTCCTGGTACAAACCATAGCAGAAAGCCCTTCGTGTTACATTTTGCAGAGAGGAATCAACGGCAAATGTGAACAGAATAAAAGTTATGACAGATGTTTTTTGGATATGCTGCGGAGGTTAGTGGCCTGAGGCACAGAGCTACAACCAATCAGCACAATTCTTTGCACAGATTCCTCCTATTAAATGATCAGTGGAGCAATTCTGAAACGCGCTTACTGTCCCCGCGGCAAGTCGAGCTTTGACAGATGATGGCTCTGAGGAAGTCATTAAATTATGACAGGAGTCTATTAAAGGCAGAATTACAAAGACTAACAAATGGTGACATTTGTTTTTAGCTCCTCTTCAGCCGTCCTTTCATTGCCCGCTCCTTCCATTCATTCAGTGGAGGAGCAACAGGGTGAGCCTTTCCGGTTCCACCACTGCGTGCCACGTACAGCGGCGCATCATAACTCATAGCCAACACCATGCTGGAAACGCAACGGCAATTGCTTTCAAGCTCCCACTTAAAATAGTCCTGGTGACAAGCTTGCTGCTTTAAATAAGCACCTCAGCCTGTCTGGAGAGGCTCCTTAATCCCAGTGGTGAGAGGCACTCCAACAAGGAGACATTGGGGAGAACCCCCCCCACACATACACACACACCACCTCTCCTGCACCAGGATAGAGTGAGAACAATTTACAGCAGGTGACTCCAGGAAGCAGGATTCGCAGGCAGGGCAAGATGCTAGGAGCAGGCCAGAGTGTGTGTGAGGTGTGGAGAAGCAGAATTTACATGGAATGGAAATAAGACAGCTTAGCTACAAATACTTCAACCTCCACACCCACAGCCTTTAAAAAAAACATCCTTTCGGGGCACAAATTTACATTTTCCAAAATGGAGATTATAAAAACAGGAAAACAGATGAAAATACAGGAGGAGGAACTGTAAGGGTCCGTGAGGGCAAAGCAAAGTCCCAAACACGATGATCTCTACATCTGCTGAGTGCAAATCCCACTGCTAAAAATTGCAACGTCTCAATCTGCGGACACGTGGACGACGTTGACGGACACTGTCCGCGCCACGCCGTGTCAGGCCTCGGTGGGCGAGGACGGAGACAGCAGAGCTCCGCATCTTGCCACGGCAGCATTACCACTCACCCACGAGCTCTTCTCTGGGAACAGGGTGTCCGGCGAGGAAGGCACACAGACATTTTGGCTTGTCCTCCCTCGGTCACTGTATTTTTTCCTTACCTCACTTATTATCTCGCTGTCCTACCCTCTCAGTCTTCCTCCCCGCCCCTTCTCCGAGTCTTCCTCTCCTCCTCTGTCTCCCACTTCTCTCCTCCTCTCTGCCACCCTATCACTTCCGTCTTTGTTCCCTTCCCTCCTCACTCTCCTCCGCCCTCACTCCCTCTATACCTGGGGCTCTTGTTCTTTTATAGCAAATTGAACCTTTCACTCTGAAAGAAATAATTACTCTCTGGAGAGAAAGGGGACTGCCGTGGAATGCTGATATGACACACAATGTCACCTTGCCACTCAGGAGCTGCCTGCACACCCAGCTCAATGAGGGGCGGGGGCGGGTAGGTAAGGGTAGGTCACAGAGCGGGACGGGTGAGGAGGGTGATGGAATTAAGTATCGAAAAAGTAACACGGAAAACCAGGGGCACACCGGCACACCAGAGTTAACATCGTGTGGAACTGCACGGCGAGCGAAAATTGACAAATAAATAAACGGACATAATTCAAAACAGGAGAACAAAAATTTGGATCATAGGCCAAATAAGAGGACAAACAGTGTCATGGCAGGTATAACCAGGTTATACTGGCCTGTCTTAGCTTGAAGAGGTAATCGGTGGGGGTGGCAGCGAGAGCACGGTGGTGTTTGGGGGTCACAGCGAGAGGAAGAATGTGAGGAAGATTAAAAAAAAAAAAAAGGCTGGAAAACAGTAATAGCAAGAGACCAAGGCAGGGTCACCCCGGGGATAGATTCACCTTAGTGGCATTTGCAAGCTGGGGTGGAGGGAGCAGTGAGAGCCATGAGCCGGATCAGTGCCATTTCTACTTATTACCCATCATTCCCTTCAACAGAGCGGCCATGCGGTCAAGCTCTGCCCCTGGGATGTTAAATGGTCCTCCGTTGCTCTGTTGGAAAGCAGAGGGGTCAGAGCAGACGGATGCGAGGAAGGGAAGCATAAGGATTCTGGACACATGAATACGACTCGGGGCTTCGGCCATCGGCCCCACCCTTGGATTCTTCTCTCTCCAGAAAAGCAAAGCCTCTTTATATTGAGGCAGAATTTCCTAATGGATTTCATATCCTGTCATATGGCAGAGCACTTCATCAAACGGGGGCCAGACAGGACGGCATGCTGGGGGCTCGCTCCACACGGCCGCAATTAGAGCCACGTTAGCATGGTTGATGGCGACGCCAGAAAACCTCACGTGTGCCTGGCTGCTATCTGATCTTGTCTGTGAGGCACATTTTAAATCACGTGGCAGCTTTTTGCTACGGCCCTTACCTCGCAAGTGTGGAAAAACAATGTGCACATGTGCGATATTTGCACTCCGGCTGCCTTGTTTTGGTCTCATTCGTATTCACGCTCAAAATGAAGTACAAATGAACTCTAAGCTATTTCATATGATGCAGCACATTTGTCAATGTCAACATGAATGTAGAGACGGTGACAAAACATCGCTTGCGTCACTAACATGGAATGTCATTTAATACACCTCAAATCTTAACATCTCGCTGGCGACCAAACAGCAACTAAAACTAAAAAGAAAATTGGAGAACAAACATATGCAAATGAGTTGACATCAGCACACACATCTAACTGTAGACCCCCCCACCACCACCACCACCTCCACCCACCCCTCCCTCTTCGGCTGGTGAAATGAGGGCTATTTTTAATATCTGCTCTGGTGCCTTCTGAATAATGGGCAAATATCCTCAAGGTCACAACTCATTTGTCAGGCTGTGAGTTGAAGGAATGGTCCAGTGCACTAAGGCTAACATTCAGCTTTTATTCCACTGATAAAACCCACAGCGGCTTTACGAGTACAAGCAGTTGAGGATGGAAAAATAACAGGGAGCGCTGAGACAAATGTGGGGAGCGGAGAAAGGTGGACAGCGCTGCATACACGGGGAGAATATGCAAGGAGGCAAGGAGAGGTGCTTTGGCCTCGGCTTGGGCTACAATGGAGAGCATCCATCTGTTTATTGCCTGGTGATGCTGGAGCAGGAAGCCAAAGTTGGCAGGAGGGAGCGGTGCTGGGGATAAATCAGGGCGTCTCTCCTGCTATGATACCCCGAGTCACAGTGACGCTCGGCACTCAGGCTTCGGTGAGATCAGACGGGCTGCGATGACTTCATCCAAAATGTCACACACACGCAGCCTCAGCCATCTTCTTTCTCTTTTCGGAGGGAATACGCGATCCCTCGAGACTTCGTCGTGACAAGCCGAGGCGTGACAACTATTCCTTCATACTTTTATCAAAAGCGATGACTGATAAAACACAGTTTACACAGACGATCGATTTCACCAGAGCTAGCAAAACAGACTGCGGCTAGTGAGGCTAGCGTTACTGTGTCAGGCCTCGTGGCTACATTATCGCAGAGATCCGCCACTTATTGACATACAACTGTAAACTATCACTGTATTCCACCACTGTTGGCTTGCAGCGTCTCAACAGCTGGTCTTATGTTATTAAATCCTACAGCCCCCAGCATGCATTTCTGGCTAAGACGCTTCCAACCCCAGCCACAGACTTTTATCTTCCTCTCCAGCACAGGCATGGCACCTCCGTGATGTTTTCAATTTTCTGCTCTGTGCCTCTGTGTTTTATGGGCCTGTGCAAAGGTTCCAAACTGACTAGCTAAGCTGACCTGGACTCCGTGCCTGGAGGTGCCTGTGGTGCAGTTGTGATGACATCAAGGCCATTGTCCAACCTGAGACACGACCACGATCAGCGATGGACACAACACAGTCTTACAGACACACACCAAGACATTCATTCTGCACAGCGTTGCAGCACATACTTCAGCAAACCACACAAGGAACGATCAAAACAATTCTGGGTAGCATATAGGTTTGGCCGGATAATTACTCAAAGAGGTGGTTGCTTGAATTATGGTAAATTTCCATGTAGTTGGATTATGCATTATGAATGTACTGCCAACAAACTCATTATTCATTTAAACTATTTGTCGCCACCTGTACACATAAACAGAAGCAGATGTGCGGTTAAAGCCGTGTGCATTGAAGTACAGGTAGACACAAGGTCTGCTTTTATGTTACAAAGCTCCCAACACACACAGTACACTGGGTAAAGGCGGCATTCTGGAGGCCACATCTAACTGCAAATGCATCACTTAACAAAAACAACATTATCTCTGAATGTTCAGAGACTAGTTGGCTCAGGAACACTTTTTTTTCTCCGGCTCTGTATCTATTTTAGACATCTTCCGTCTATATTATGAATATCAGATGCTGTCTGGTAGCTTGGGGATCAGGATAAATGAAGAGCATTTACGGTCCAAAGGGCACACATTTCCCATGAACCGCTATCTCTGCTGACAACACTCAGGTTTTTTCAGTTGTGGCCTCTTGGCAGTCCATAGATCCAGATTAAATCATTACTTGGATTGAAACTCTCCCAATGTGGCCTTTTTAAGGTGTAAATACAAGGGTGATGGGAAGGTAACTCAATAAGGAGGATTTAACGCTGTGGCGAGATGCCGCTCCGACGGGCTGCTCGGCACAGACGCGGGACATCTCGGTGTCTGTCTACCTGGTGCGTTTCTCAGATCGGCTACTCTCCATGTGTTCCACCTGATCTGGGCAGAAGATCGTAACCTTGTCAAATCCCCCTCACACCACGGGCTTCTCACACTATTAAATCAAAATCCCATGTGGGGTGTGAGGAGATGAAGGTGCGCCGCTCCCCTGAAGAGGCCAGAATGGTGAGCACAAGATTTTCATGTGTGGGGGGAATACAGTGTGATGCATTACATCCCTGTACCCAGCACCTACAGCCCACCGCTTAGCTGATCTTTGAAAGATATTGCTTATAAAAGAGATGACTTGCGGCGACAGCCAAGTTCTGTAGTTTTATTACACCTTGGGGCTACAACGGCCTGTCTTTGGAGAGATAAGGTTGTACCCTTTTCATTTTGTATCCTCCGGCCGATATTTTAAGCTGGCTTGTTAAGGGCAGGCGAGCCGAGCGGTGGAACAGAGTTTGATGCATGGCTTTACAACAGGAGCCGGGCCCATAACGCTCAAAGGCCGATCATTACTGACCTTAATAGCCCAGTCTGCATCTGGGCTTGATTGATCGTGCCTAGCAGGTT
Organism: Carapus acus; assembly: GCA_900312935.1. Lineage (NCBI taxonomy): Eukaryota > Metazoa > Chordata > Actinopteri > Ophidiiformes > Carapidae > Carapus > Carapus acus. Next base: position 13,578 of record OMPJ01002801.1, read on the forward strand.
GTGAAATGCGCCATCTGGTAGGAAGGAAGGTGAGATGGGCAAGCGGAGACAAGGGAGAAGGCAGGCAACACCAGCAGAGCACAGAGGAAGGGAGGAGAGGTAAAAGCAGGAGGAGAGGGGCCGGGGAAAAACACCATGCTGGAAAGTCTTGGGCTGAAATTGATGGCCATCGTGGGATGCTGTAGAAACTTAACTGCACTAAGAGGCCCACCAAGCACCATAAACACTGTCCCTGACATAAACAACAACACTTAGCCAGTCCATGTGTATACAATATTCATCGGAGGAACTACTCCCTGGTAATCCTTGTTTACTTTCTCTGGGCGACCAGGTGAAATCTGAACGGCTTTGGTGTATAACATAATGAAAGGGGGTGTGAGAGGTTTTATGGAAGTGCACATGCTACTGTGTATGACCACGGTGTCAAGAAATAATGGCCGTTTGGCCCACAAACTACCTCAATAGTGTAATCTATCGACAGCGGGCCATACGTGTAACCATCAACCACCTCAACGGTGCCATAAATCATCATTAAACACTCAATATTCTGTCTTGCCATTTCATACATTTGGTCAATAGTCTGCATGACATAATGAAAACATGTTTTTGGAATTAATGGTAATCTCCTTTGAGTTAAAAGCTCTACGTATCGGCTACGTTGCGGCCCTAGAACGAGTAACCCTGCCATCTAGGAATAGCAGCTCCATGAAAAGTCATACACGGTAACACTAACCATTCATGTGCGACGGAATTTCACAGCTATAAATATTTAAGCTGGCAAACTACCGTTGAGTAGCCCTTTCGTGTCAGCTGAAGCTCCACAGAGCCCATCAAGCTAGCGCTCTCCATTATCGCACTTGTGCTCTCAGTCAGTCAGTAATGGTGGCTACAGTAGGGTGAACTAATGTCTATCCGCCATGGAAAAAGACTCCTTTTTGCACTTCATTACACCAATTATTTGCCTTGCCGAGTCACTTGACCTGGCCAAATTAAGCAAAGTATGATAGATCCAGGGAGTGGCACTGCATCACGATTTTGGATATTAATAAACGTCCTGAAAGCGTCGGCATTTGGCTGAGGAGCCAGTAACATACCTGGAAGCGATTAAGAGCAAATTTATCTCTGCACTAATCAGCACCAAAATTATCTTAAGGGCCAAGTTTCCACAAAGGAAGAGAAAACTTCTGCTCTGTTATGAAAAGGAACAAGTGTGGGGATGGCAGCGGTAATATTGCGAGTGCTTTTGCGGAGAGCGCCGCATCTCTGCTTATATACCTGCATGTAATATCAAAGTAAGAGGGTGCGTGTGTTTGCCTGCATATGAAAAGGGGGCGCGGCGATGACAGAGGGCCAGGTGGAACGGAGACTCCTGTCGCTGACTCAACACCTCTCTCATTTTATTACCAAATCATCCATGACAAACAGCTCTGCTGTTTGGCAAAGGTGAGGCAGGCGGGCAGGATAAGACCCGGGATGAGCACAGAGGAGGTCACTTCAATGTAGGGGGAGATTGCATTTGTAATGCAACACGCCCGTGCCACTTCAAATGTCATCTTTACATGATGCGAGCATCAATGTGTCATTTCTGGATACAGTGGGGTGACAGTGATGGCCTCACCTCACACCTAAGACCCCCCATCAACATCAAGAAATAAACGACTGGTGTCTACAAAATCTTATCGCCTACCTGCCCACCAAAAGTACACTGAGTGTCCCGTGTGTATGTTAAGTTCCCTTACTCTGAATATCAAACATTTCATTTACCAAGTACCTGATAATTTCAGTGGAAACAAACTTGTCTTTTTTTAAAGATATGCTCTTGCTAAACAAAGCTCACCACTTATCCCACAATGTGTTCACAGCAAAAACCAACTAAAAAAAAACTGCAGACTGTAAAACACAATTGTTTGGATTTGTGTAGATCAGACGCTTGAAATTCCCTCGCATTTAAACACAGACGATGTGTTTCGTTTCTGCTGCCGTGCCATATGGGCAGATGTCGTTGGGACAGCTCAGTGGTTAGGGAGCACGATTTTGAAGGCAGGCATCGCTACGCTTTGATGTCACCGAGAAAAGCCAAAAGCCTTTTGAGGCTACGTGAACCTGAGCCGATGAGCCTGATTGACGGCTATAAGATGCTAAGGATGGAGCTGGGAGCACAGCAAGTCGAGGCGTTGGAGTGGAATGCAGTTCATTCATGAGTTACGAGTCTGTTTCAGTGATGTAGTAAAAGAAGAATAAATCCTCCCAATAGCCTGTGAAAAAAGATACAACCTCAGGCCTGTGATGGAAACTCCTACAAGACAACAGACAGAAGACTGAGACACCAGCGGCTGACACACATACAGTGTGACCACAAATCAACACCTGATATTGTAAACACTGAAAATACAGATCTTCCTGTCGTACTACTCTGGACAACTTTTTTGTCAAATCTTATATTGTAACCCACACAACAACACAAGGAAAAGACAAAGATTAGCCCCGAGGACACTGGCACTGTCCAATTTTCAAGTTTGTTTGCAAGGACGAGTTCTGTACTTAGAGAGACCCAGCGAGTCGATGCAGAGTCCTGGTCAGACAAGGAGCATGCTGGTATAAATACCAACATTGCAAAGGGCTCCACTTTGTCTCACAAGGATCTGGACCTAGATGGACAAATTACCGCTGTTGATTCTATCCCCGAGATTCCATCCTAAAAGAGGACAGGTTGAGGTTAAGAGGACCGCAGCGCATCAGCCACCACTAAACTGCCCTTACAAAGTCAAACCTGTCCAAACTGCCTTGAAATGTGTCACAAGCAGGAGAAACACACACAAGCATTAAAAAAAAAAAGTTTTGGATAACCTTAATTGCTCAAAACACACAAACTTCAGTAAAACCAAGCGCTGCGTGTGCAGCAGAAAACACAAATGAGAGTTCTGGAGCCACGTTGATGTGGGTTTAATCACTTGGTGGGGTGCCTTTGAAGGACGCCCCTTATGCTTCATGTTTATCATCAGGCTGTCTGGTGCAGAAAATCCCATTTGAGACCAAGTGTTGGGGATTAACATGTCAGCACAGAAGGAGGAACACCGACATTTTGACAGTTACACTCGTGAGGCGAGGCTTCATCTAACACCTGCCTCACACCTCCAGTCCAGAAGTGCACCTGTTCTGACACAGTATGAGGCTCCATGCAAGTCCTGCAACAGTGTTTACACCTGTGTTAACCACACTGCGTCACGAGGTGATGTAGATGGCTGATGATCATGGAAATAAGGAGAGGCGGAGGACTCAAAAACATGAAGATGGTGAAAATTTCCTGTGGAGAAGCTGGGGTGGAGCATTGGCAACACCCGAGCACGCTCAGCATCGCCGTGGTGTCGAGGTAACAATGATGCATGGTGTGACCTTACTTGTAATGCCAGCCTTAATCTACGCAAGTGGAATAAATGAAGTGGGGCCGCTGCGGACGTGTCACCCAGACTTATAAAGACAAATCCACCAGCGCTCCGAGCTGTGTACACGTATTTCATAAAAGTCAGAGAGACGTTTAGGTGGAGCAGAAAGCTGCGTGGGCATCAGCGGGTGCCTGACTATGATCACATGCAAGGCCTCTGGTTGTCATGGCTGCGTGGAGCTGTCCATCACCCAGGAACTGTGCGGGTTGACAGACAGATGTCTGGAAGACATAAGATGACCAAACTGGCAAAGCACGTGAGAGAGTAATGTTGTGAAAACCTGCTGAATCAGCCTCACATTGTATTTTCCATTAGACAGTTATCTGACACTGTCGCCATGATGAGAAGACGATGAATAAAACAAAAAGAAAATTGAGACGTCTTGAATGATATTTTAAACAGCAGAAATTTTTCACCTCAATCAGACAAGATGTGTGTTGGATGGGGAGTCAGATCACCTCTGATGTGTAGGTGTGTGGAACAGAAACAACTTCTCTCATGACACTGTGAGTCACTACAGTTTGTGTCAGACGAGCCAACGTGCTAAGGATGGCGAGTGACTGTCGAGTTAGCTGCAGTCATTTCATACTTGGCTGCCTTTATTGGCATGTAGCACCAGTAAGGAGCTTGCATTGATCTCTGCATTTAGTCCCGAGCTGGTAGAAATCAGGTCATCTGAAAACATCGCAACCCTTGACGGACAATCGTCTGACGGTGGACATATGGACGCTCCGCACTGACACGTGAGGGGCACTGAGCTGGGGGTGTGTCAGACATGCTAAATATCCCCATGTCCACT
>OMPJ01002810.1:3162-18466 GCA_900312935.1 Carapus acus
CGGAGAGCCGGCCAACACCGAGCTGGCAGCCTGGTAGTTGGGGTGCAGGAACGCGGGGCCCGCCTGCTGCTGCTGCTGCTGCGTGGCCTTTTTTTGGCTGTAGTTGCGCTGGGCGGCCATGAAGCTGAGTTCGGGATCCCGCAGGATGTGGTAGTCGGTGCGGCTGACCCCGTGCTTGGCGCTGCCGATTAGCAGGTCGCGATCGTGGGTCCCGGGCTCCCACCAGACGGGGAGGTCGGAGCTCAACTGGCACAGCGACAGGCGCTCGTAGAGCAGCTGGTGGCGGAGGACCTGCTCCCTCACCTGCCGGAGCAGCTCGATTCTGTACAGGGTGCGGGACGCTCGCTCCTCTGTGATTGGCTGGATGTTCAGGGATGGGTCTATGGTGGAGTCTGCAAAAAGACAACATGGCGGATGTGAGAGAAGAGCACAGAGAAAAACAACAACTTTGTCCAATATTGCTTTACAGGGTCTTTTGAATAAACAAGGTGACACACTGGGCATGTATCCTGCCTAATAGTAAATACTCTAGTCGTGGTGACGCCACTGTTACATTCCAAACACGACAAACAGATGCGATTGTGTCTCTTGGGTCTCCAACGGCAGCCTGACCTCCTTCTTTGGGGGGCAGGCGACACACCCTGCGGCACATGGCGGTGAAAGCACACAGATACTTCTGCAGGCTCTCGTCCGTCTTCTTGTGAAGCCGGGCCATGGCCCTGAATTTGGTCCAATCGAAGCAGCCCACGCTTGGGTCAAACACAACTCCAAAAGTAGACACCACTCGGTAGAAGTCGGCCTCTTCGCGCCGCGTCCATCTGAGGAGACCACCACAAATCCAAACCATAAATGTTGGTACGACGCGGACCAACGATGCATCAGTGATCTTTCGGTGGTCTTTTATAAATGACAACAGCAACAGGTCCTCACCTTTGTTGGCGCTGAATCTTGGCGGCCATTTTGGGGTTGATGGCGTCATTGAGCGAGGGGGGCAGCGGACAGAGCGGGGGGGCCAGCATCATGGTCTGCGGGGACTGAGTCTGAGTCTGGTGGATGTGCAGGATCTGTCGGCTCTTGGTGAAGCGTTGCGATGCTGTGATCAGACGCCTGAGCCTGGCAGTCAGCACGGAGGGAGACGGCCAGTACGCCGATTGACCCTCTGTCGCCGGGACCGCGTCTGCGTTTCAGAAACGTGGACAGAGCAACACAGCATTTACATTTGGGGGAGTGCATCCCAAGATGTTCTGTGCTACAGTGCTATATCGTACTATTCGTGCTAGAGCCAAAATCTTTCTTCAAAAAAACAAAAACAACACAAAAGATATGCATCGTATAGTGTACACATCTGATGTGTGCAATACATCTTCAGCATAATAGGACAAGAATCAATCACTCACCTCCACTATTGTCAGCAACAACTAGATCTCCTGGAGAGGAGGCATCATCCTATGTGACCATGAGGAAAAGGTGTTAATAGAACAGTTTGGAGATGATGGAATGCAATACACTCGGCAGAAAATGTTTGGCTACAAAAGAAAAACAGGGCTAATTTCCACCAGTCACATGGGTGACTACGCCTCATTCCTGTGGTCTCACCTCCATCTCATCCTTTAGCAAGGCCGGTGCAGGTTTGTACTCTGGGTCGTCCACATCCCTGAACACAAAAACGACAAGTTTACACTCACCTCAACACTTTCCTCACAATGCAAGTGTCACCCAGAGATCACGGTGAGAGCGACACACTAGACAATATCGCTCTGCTGGGCAGTTTTCACAGGAGACCTTTCATAGTCACCACCAGAACTGCCACAAATTCACAAGTTCATCCGAGCACGGTAAATCAGTCTGAGCGCTGGAGCCGTGTACGCACCCATCCATGAAATCATTGCCTCGCTGTTCCGCCGCGATGGCCTTCTCATCTGGCCGTCCCACACGCTCTAAGAAGCACAGTGCTGGGTCTGCACGGACAGTGTTATACTTTTCATAACCTATTGGAGAAAAGGGGGGAATGTTCAAGTACCAGCAGAATGGAAAGAATGTCTTTTTTCCATAATGTGAACATCGCAGGCACACACACACACAGATAGGGTCCACTGTCAGTATACGTGTAATAGCTATGATGTATTTATTTCTAATGTCCATCTCTGTGATGGCGGTGCATCCAGTGGTGATATAATTCCAGATTTAGGGGTTAGTTAATGGTTACTTTGAGGTCTCAACATTTAGCGATTGAATGAGAGGTGAGTCAACAGAGCTGTGAGGTTACTGACCGTGCTTGTAGACGCCCAGGAGCAGACACTTGTCACATGTGGCGTCCCACCACAGGGCCGGCAGGTCTGAGTGGTCCGGCTCTGGCACGCAGATTTGGATTTCACTAAAAAGGGGGAGGAGATTCAGACAAGTATTATAAAGAGGAGCACATCTCCATTTCCAGCATAAATGACAAGTCAGCACTTCTCAAGACAATTGACCCACGGGTCACATTTGAATTGTCAATTATGGAGATGGGAAAAATCCCAGAAACTTCACCTCAGCTCAACTTTTTGAAAATATGAGCTCTGCCCAACTGACTGATGATGGCTCTGTGATTGGTTATTTCACATTTTGTTAGTAATGTATTCAAACATTAAATAAATATGCTGCTGCTTCACAGACACAAAAAAATCTTGTGTTCCATTGATATAACACAACATAATGTTGCGTTCAAAAGTGATGTTTGATGTTTTCATTCTGCATTTTGACTTTGATCAGACTCATCCCCCTGAAATTATGGGCAGCACCGTCGTTATCATCTTTGACCAGCAGGTGGGGCTCCAGGTTCTTTATACTTCGCTGACTGCCTTTTCCAATGCCTCCACTACTTTCTACCATTATGCCTCAATTACGTTATGCAAAGTAAGAGTACAAAGTATGCAAAAATACAGTAAAAACACGTCAGAATGGCTGAAACACTTTTAAGCGTAAAGTCAGTCGACAATTCTTCAACTGTCATTTTTCCCCCCACGTCACACATTCAGCAAGATTTATCAATGAAGGACTCAGTTTATTGTGCTTGTTCAATTTTGCCATTTCATCCTAGTTGATTGAAATAGTGAAAAATATGACACACTGGACGAAGCAATTGTAATTAATGTGATTGGTAAGGCACAGCATAACAAACTGATGATATGAAATAAAAAGGGTCAAAGTTCAACTCACCTGAAGTCGGAGCCGTCTAGCACATTCTGGGCCTGGCTTCCTATCACCTCTTGTTTCAGGTAGTAGAGCATTCTGACCCTGAGCAGCACCCTGCGCACAGAAAAGCCCCGACTTACAACAAAGACCTGAGCAACACAAACGCCGAGCCAGCACAACCAACACACGCACGCACGCACACCCACACACACGCACAACCTCACGCACGCACACGCCCACACACAACACTCTGCTGAACACAATTTCCACATGGACACGAGTGAATGAGCTTCCACCCAAATGAAAAATTCAGCCAACCCTTTCATCGCTGCACATTTCGAATATTTCATCTCGCAAGATTGGTGTTCATATCAAATCTATAAAGCCCATCCAAAGGAGCAGGAAAAGCAAGTGGCTAATCCCAACACAGCCGTAGTGGCACATGTTATTGCCTCGAGCTAACGGGGGGCCAGTTCAAAGTGAGCGGGCAGCAGAGCTGTGGGGCCGGCACCGCGTGGCCGTGCCGTCGCCCTGGACGAGGGCCGAAGTCCCGCTGACGGCGTAGACGGAGGCTGACTCGCGTCACGGGGAGATATTAGGGCCTGTGAACGCATCGCGGCTCATCGCGGCTCATCGCTGCCTGCAGGTGTTCGGGGAAGTCGGCGACGTGGTTGTCGGGAGCTGCGGTGTGTTGCCGTGCCATGATGTCACGTCTAGCCCGTCTAGAAATTAAGCTCAATGTAAACAAATTGCTCCTTGGCAGCCACAAACCGATTTGACACCTCGTCACCTAATGGCTGGTGTGTGAGCAGCGTGATGCGTAATCTGACGGTGACTAGCCTGCTGCTTTCAAATGTCCGTTTTTTTTCCTCCTCGGCCACTCTTCCCCGCTTACACGACGCGAGCGTGAGAAGAGTGCAGGTCGCAGAGGTGTGTCTGCGTGTCTGACGGATGTTTCTGGATGTCTGCAGTAACCAGTCTGGACTTGTTGCTGCTGGATATCAAAGCGCTGTGCTTCCTCTCTCCCCCTCCTCCGCCCTCCTCCGCCCTCCTCTCTCCCGTGTGACTGGACCCGCCCAAAAGCAGCTGCCGCTTCCTCTGCCTGTCAGCGAGGCTCTTTATCACCCTCCTTCCAGGCCTGTGTGTGTGTGTGTGTGTACAAGGTGGCTGACTCACACAGGCTGCTCATGATCTCAGCGCTGAACACTCATTGACACCCATTCACAGGCGAGGGAGCACGGCGTGTAAAGAAAAAACGTTCATCAAACTTAACTTTCGGCGACTCCAAATTAGCGGTGCGTGTTCAGAGAAAGGCTGACGACAACTGTAATTTAGTTTCAGACCAAGGAATGGCCGCGTGCACTTCTATAAAGTAAAGGAAGCGCGTAGGAGCTCCGAGAGCTTCATGTGTGGCCCCGGGAAGGAATCCCTGACCCCCCCCGGCCACATTCCAGGTCCATGCAGTGAAAATGCAGAAGTCAGCAGAGCGGGCTGACAGCGTGTCCCAGTCTGAACACTGTGCTGCACAGCAAACAATCCCTGGGTTCAGCACTACGCCGACACTGAACAATGGAGAACTTTCTGTGGAAGCCGTCGAGCCGAGCGTCCAAAGACCGCTGGACACACACTGGACACACACTGGACACACAGTGCCAATGCATAAAAGAGCAATCGCCTGCTTTGTTTTAAGCATCTGGACCTTTTTTTGGAAGCTATAGTTCTCACATCGGTACAATAAGCTCAGCAGAGGTCTCAAGATTTGCTTCAACTTCAAACGTATCCACGCATGTAATATTAATTCACATTCCTCTTCATTCCATCAAGAACAAATGGCACAGCCTCATCACAAACAAAATAAACACCATCCAACTGCTGCTACAGACTGAATTATAGCTGATCGCACAAAAAAAAGAGACAATACACACAAACCTACATAAACGTGCGTGTGTGTGTGTGTGTACTTATGCAAAATATGACCCCAATGAATTAGTCAAAATGTGTACCGCTACCACATTTTAACGCTGCGAGTGTCTTTGCCCTCTCACAACATTCTTAATTAACTGTGTTTGTGCCGTCTCCTCTCTGGCTAGTGTGGCTTTCAGTATTATCAACCTTATTTTCCACCTGACAAGAAAATGTAATTATCAAGATAACAAGGTCAGGGTTAGAATCCGAGGAGTAAAATGCAGGCGGAGGCGCGGTGAGGCGCTTTGTCACCAGGAACAAGCACCACGCCTGCAGCTGAGACCCAGTCATTCAGAAAACCTGCCCGCGGCTGTTAATGTCGCTCCGCATCGTCTTCCCGCTCACTGTCATTCAGGAAGCTCTCAGCAGGGGACGGCACCGTACGTGTTTGGGGACCAGTAAGTGTAATACGCTTAGTGACAGCCCGGGCATGAAAGCCATTCATACCTCCACTCCTCACAATGAGGATCACAACCGAGCAAGGTGAAAAGAATCTGCTCCATTTGGATGCCTACTCACTGATTAAAGATCTCTACGGTGTTGCATCCAAACTACAGGCACCTTCAGGTAATGAGGACGTGATGTGCCTCCAAGTTAGCGATTCATGAGAAAAAGCTTTGTGGTTTTGACATTGTCAGTATATATCATGGCTGCGAGTGTGGTTAGAGGTCAGATGAAAGGCAAACGCAGCCACCTACTTGTTGCAGTGATGTTTGAGGTGCTTCTTGTAGCCGTCGTCCTGGAGCATGTGTTCGGGGTTGTGTTTCCTGAGCCACTCCGCCTTGTGGATGTCAAAGGAGCTGGACTGGGTCTTCATCTTCTTACCCTTTCTTCCTCTTGGGACCGGGGTGGACAAACCTTGGTGGAGGGAACGGAGATAAACGTTAGCTTCAGGTTGGCAGCGTAGCTACGGTTATCCATGATTAGATATTAAGGAGACCTGATGCAGACACTTTTCATTTTGATCCAGCATGCTCTCCATCACCCTGCATGGGATGAGTGCTAGAGCTTGATGACACTCACCCAGGTGATTCTGCAGCTCCTTGGTGCGTCCATCCTCTGTTGGTGCAATCAGATCCCACATGAAGCTTTTAATTTTGTCATCTCCTCGGTAGTGGACCAGGCAGTAGGCCAGTAAGGCCCTGCAGATGGACTCCACGTCCCGTTCGGTCAGCTGCTTCTTAAAACGACCGTGGTTGAGAATATCCTTCCAACGACCCCACCTGGAAATGCAGTGCAAGAGGAAGGCTGTGATAAAAATCCTGTGTAAAGTAAGTTTGGGCATGAAACACAGAATTCCCTCAGCATCATGTAATCAAAATGCGCAACAAAACAAAATAAATGAGAGTCTCATTGCTTGGGAGAGGCAAATTAGCACTATCCACTCTAACGTTTAGTTTGAAGAATATCTGTACGGTTGACACTCAACGTGTTTATGTGTTGGACTGTAGGGCAGCACTACACTAAATGACTAAACTTAGATGTCCTCCCTGTCCTCCTAGTTTAGATACATATATTTCAGAGCTTTTTAGATCGCTCAAGGCTTCACCACCTGAAGAAACCGAGTCCACTGAGCAGCTACGCACATAGTGTAAGTTATCTGCAAAATCTTCTTCAGGTCCTTCTTTCTTCAGGGGAAAATTGTTCATTAAGTTTGAGCTGTGACAGTTGGTGTTCCCATGTTTTATGTTCCATTTGCATGAAGAAAGAAGTTAGGCATGTACTGGTAGCATGCAAACCGGTTGTGGCACACAGCTGGGTTTCCCCCCATTTCACACGAGGCCTCAAGAAATATGTTGACAATAGTCAGTGTATTCTTCAGTTAAATCTAAGTGTAGTCAGAGGGGACCTTAGCCCCAACAGCTCTTTTAATCATCTTACCCATAAACAAGAAGGTTCTTCTCCACTCTGAAGCACTCTGTGCGGCCATAGCTGGAGAGGCGGTCGTAGTTTCTCCTGAGTTTGGGTTTGGTGTCGTCGCTGTCGCTGTCTCCCTCGGACAGCTCGGCCAGCTCGTCCTTGGTGGCGCTGAAGGGCCTCGTCTGCTTTCTGACTCGGGGGGTGTCGATCACCAAGCTGTTCTGTAGAGGAGTGAGGAAGCAGAGAACATCAGCACAATCGCTAACATCTGGTTGTCTATGAGAAATGTGCAACTCAGGTTAACAATGCAATGCAATACAATTTGGATTAGCGACCATTGCTTCCCACACTGCGTTAACACAAAATATGAATGTGACCTCAAGCTAATGGAGGGAAAATGAAGATCTAGTAAATGGAATTGTCAGATACTGACCATCTCATCTTTCTAATCAATCAATCAATGTACAACAAGGAACACTCGGAGGCATTTACGACATTGTCTGTATTGAATGTGACATTTGGTCACTGAGACTCTCCATTTTATCACCTGCAACACTTTGATGAGAGGCAGTGTTATGTTTGCTGCGCTGTATCATTTGTGTGGTTGTACTCACTCTGCCATTCACCATGTCCACATCAATGTCGGCCTTTTTGGCCCACTTGTCCCAGAAGTTGGGGTCATCTAATGAGATGTCTGTGCGATTTCCAGATGCAACAAAACTGGCCTGAGAGCAATCAAATAAACACTTACATTTAATCTAATGATTCCTGTAACACATTAGCAATTTGTCCTTGAAAAGCATGTCAACATGAGGCATCTTATGATCATTCATGTAAGAACGCACATCAGCTATCTAACTCGTTTATGAATGAAAAATAAAGCACGCAAACACTTTCTGTACGAGGGAGTATAACGTAACATTCAAAAGCTCTACTTTTTGAGAATATTGCATTTTACTCACCTTGGCAAAAGTGGATCCACGTCCCTCAGACTCTATAGTGATGGTTTTTGTCCTTCGCTGTAGAATCTGATCGATGTCTTCTTCACAAAATTTGGCTCCTTCATCCTCCTCATCCATGATGGCTCCATAAGCACCACGTCGCAGCAGATCCTCAATCTCCTTTTTAGAGAGCTGCTGCTGTGCTGCCTGTGGAAGGGAAAGAAAATGCATTCATTAATGATCATCAAAAAACAAGCGATGCAAGCATGAGGATATGAAGCCCAACACCGCTCTTATGCCTCTTTAAGTGCTAGCATGCAACGCTAAGAACGCTGTGGGAGACATGTCCATGTAAAGAGACGGTAATGATAAATATGTGAGATGAATAGATGCACACCCACATGCAGAGCGCAGACCTCTGGCCATGAGCGGGACCCCACTTATTCTCTATGCAAATGTGTGTAGTCAGGCAGATAAGAGGGCCCGCTGCGAGGCCGGCAGCCGCATCTTTGGAAGAAGTCTCACATGACACCGACTGCAGCCAAATATCCACCTACGCACTTCACGCAGAGCTGACACTCGCCCTCGCACACAGATTAGACTCCAACAGGATTTGTAACATCAAACCAAAGGTTTCAGCGTGAGCCTCACATTTTACATTCGGGTAGCTCACTCATTTGATAAGCCTATTTTCTTACTGCGTTGTTTGCACTGACAAATGCCTGAATTGACAACAGTCCTCCTTATTTCTCATGTATTGACTGAATCGCACTGCTGACCAAATATCAAAATTTCATGGGCGTGGGTGTGTGGGGTATTTTTCTTTAAAAGCAGAGGCAGTAACAATTATATAAATCTGGAGGAATATGACATAATCCGTCCTTGACTGCAGTCTAACGATGGCCATGGCAGACAAGTGCCAGTCTTTGCAATTGAAGATCTTTGATGCGTCCGTATTTGTTGGGGTACTCACCCCTCCCCCCGTGCCTCCTCCCAGGCTGTTGTCGCGTCCGCTCATGCTCTGCAACACTGCCTTGTCCAGGCCCAGCTTCAAGCTGGCACGATCAAACATTTCCCGCTCATAGGAGTTCCTGGTGATTAGCCGGTACACCTTCACCGCTTTGTTCTGACCGATGCGATGGCAGCGAGCCTGGGCCTGTGAATAGGAGGGGGAGAAAGGATTGTAATACACAAATAGCCAAAGCGTGCCAGTTGTTTTGGTCCATGTACTTTACATCTGAAATTACAATTGTGATTGTGTGAATGACTTAATACGGTGTTTTAGTGCATGACGAGTTGATCAAACATTATTCGTACATTTGCACTTGGTAATCGGGAGTTTGATGTAGTAAGGTAAAATGCCTAAGGGGACACACTGAGCGCATCTGATATGTAATAACTAAAACGGAAGAACAAATGACAATGTCACACAGTTGACATTGTGTTAAAGATGTTTTTGAACAACACTCCGGAGAGCCACAGGAAACATCTGGCATGTGAAAAAAGTCTGCTCACACCTGCATTAATATGCGTGTCAGGACCGTGGCAAAGGACCTCCCACACACTCGGGTGAAATTTATGTTAATGCATCCAAACGGCTCTGGTGTCTGTTACTGACTGTTTGTCTTACCTGCAAGTCATTCTGAGGGTTCCAGTCTGAGTCAAAGATGATGCAGGTGTCCGCTGCGGTGAGGTTGATACCGAGGCCCCCGGCTCTCGTGCACAGGAGGAAAACGAAGCGGTCCGAGTCGGGCTTGCTGAAGCGGTCGATGGCGGCCTGCCGCAGATTGCCCCTGACGCGGCCATCGATGCGCTCGTAGAGGTACCTGGACAATTTTGAAACGATGTGTCTTAACACTTCTTGACATAGTTGTACTCGGCTTGCATCACCTATCACGACCCAACATAAAATTAAGGTGGCCAACATTTTCCCCAGTGCAGAAAAGTGGTAATAACACAGAAAGGGAGCGATAATATAATTATAGATAAAGCCTTTAATGTGAAACTCACCAACACTCTTATTATCCTCCCTCTCACTACACCTGGAGCATCCCACTCTAAACAAAGTCTTGTGTTCTTCCTATTATCACCCCATAATCAGACATCCCCCCACAGCCCCAGTCTGTCCACTTCCTTTCGTGCCAAGCCTTGAAGAAAATGCCCAGCACGTCTGATGTGGCAAAGCCCTAAAGGCAGCCAGGACTCTTCCGCTATGTGTTTAGAATAGTTTGCTGCAGGTGCTGATTGTAAGCCGGATGGGACTGAGAAAGAGGCGAAGACGGTGCAAAAGTGGAGGTGCAAAGTGAGGATATTTCAAAGCAATCGCCAAGGAGGAGTCAACTGATAACGTATCCAAAAATAGGGACACACAAACATGGGAGAAAAAGTCAGGAAGCTCCTAATGTTGAAGTATTTAAAGGTCAAAAATAGCGCTGCGAACATTGTTGAATTATCTAAGATTAAAAACAGCATGGCTGAGGCAGGTGTTCATATGAGTTGAGACTAAGCAACTTGAATGGATAATGACAGAGTAAACAGGGAATTGTATCTACTGTATATGAAGCATTGCCAAAGCCTTACCTTCTCTGAATGAGGTAGTCTTCCAGAATGTCGAGGCAGCGCACCATTTGGGAGAAGATGAGGACCTTGTGGCCTCCGCTCTTCATTTTAGGCAGCAGTTTGTCGATAAGGACCAGCTTACCTGCAGACTGCACCATAGCCTGCAGATGGAAGTCCAAGGCAGTGGGGCTGTAGACCTCACGGAAGTCCTCTAAGATCTTCTCTTCGGCCCCTGACACAGCAAAGACACACACTCTGAGTGTGGACATCTCAAACATTAAGCGCACCCTTTTCACAGAAAAGCTCTCACACAGTTGCTACACAGTGTCTGTGATTATGAGAGGTGTACCGTACATGGCATTCTTGAAATTTTTTACAAATCCCAAGTGTCCGAAACCAAATCTGAGGGTGCAAAAACGATGAGTGGTCAAATAAATCCAAAGTTCAGCATGTTGCAAAGCACATGACACAGTTTGTGGACATGTGATCTGTATATCACCATCATCCACTGAAATCATCTGCAAAAAAAGTAATTTCCCAGCCATTCAAATTCTGGTAATATCAGTAAAAACTATTAAAGAGATTACATGTGCGCCAATTGGAAGGCCCATGTCCATTAAGAAAACAAAGGAATTAATCTCCCACTGCACACGAGCTAGTCCAAAACTCACAAAACGTAGGCTTCCAACCAACTGGCACTGAGTAACTGAAAACTACTACGATCTAGTCTCCTGACTCCATTGTTGTTTACAGTTACTTTATTTAACTCCACAGGATTGGTTGTGATGATTTGTCAGATTTCAAAACAATGTCTTATATGTTCCATCACACAGTTCAGGCCGCAGTTTGTCAAACATCATCGTGGTTCACTGAGATCCAAGAAACAGACAACTTGGCCTGTTATATAATATAAAAATATAGCACCTTCTGCCATATACTTGACGGGTGCACAAGATGTGCATGCACAGTTTTCCATTCGAAAGAATGGTGTGTGATCGACACTGATACACTGCATCAAAAAAACAAGATGCTTGACATCACGAGACATTCATCGATTCAGACACAGCACATCGCTCTCACAGTCCAAACTGACCTTTAATGAGGTAGGGGTGGTTGCAGCATTTTCTGAGCTCCATCATGGTGTTGACCAGGTTGGGCATATTTGCCTGTCCGGCTCCCTTAGCCAGGAACGAGAAGTTCTTCTCCAGAATGGCGCGGTAATACTTCTTCTGAATGTTGGTGAGCTCCACCTCAATGATGGTTTCCTCTTTGGGAGCGAGCTTCTTCTCCACATCCTCCTTCAAGCGCCGCAACATCATGGGCTTGAGGATCCCCTGAAGCTTCTGTACCTGTGGGGTGCACGTATCCCATAATATATAAGGGAGAGCGGGGCATACGCAAGAGGCAATTATCCGTTTGTCTGCACAACCCACCTGCTCCTCAGTTTTGAGGTCTCCAAATTCCTGCATGAAGGTGTTTTCTGAGGGGAAGCGTGCTGGTTCCAGAAAGTGCAGCAAACTGAACAGTTCCTCCACTGTGTTCTGGAGAGGCGTGCCTGTCAACAGGACCTTGTGCTCCTAAATGAGGGCACGGGGATGGAAGGAATGGGAGGAAAAGGTTAGGGGATAAAAATCCTTCAAAATCCACACCAAGATTTTTACGATGTCTGATAAGATAATAGACTACAGGGAAACATAAGAGGAGTCCATGATCCCGAGCTGAACTGAATTGTATTTACCAAGTTCATTAGTTTGAAGCCCTCCAGCAGTTTGCAGTTCTTGTTCTTGAGGCGGTGGGCTTCGTCGATGATTACGCAGCGCCAATCCACGGCGTTGAGTTCTGGACATCCCCCGAGGATCATCTCAAAAGTGGTGATGACAGCCTGGAACCTGTAGGCACCTCGCACCACTCGGCCCTGAGGGGGGGGAAAGAGATGGAGAAACTTTTACAAAAAATTTTGATTTCAATTACATAGATCTTTTTTTTGTGACTGTAGTGGCTGTTCTCATACCCTTTTCTCATTAGTTAAATTTTAGAGAACGTTTTATGTACTGTCGCAACACAACTGCATCATTTGGGAGAAATACAAGAAATGTTTAACCTATTAAATCATGTCTGACAATGGGATTGTCTGAAAACTGTCAATTATTCATATCTCATCAGTGATTTATGACCATAAATAAAAGGCCATGCACATGGGCAAACACAGATATCAATAACCACCTGCAGCAGCAGCAGCTCTTTATTAGAGAGCTCCATACAGAGTAACAGGGCTAGAAGTGCCCACTTGTGACTTTTTATCCTGTTTGCTAGTTTGTCTGTCAATCTACAGAGGTTTCTGCCTCTACCCAGCCACGCATTTGTATCCATCGCCGTGACAACGGGCATCGTGGGATGCAACTGTAATCCTGTAAGCCCTCTTCAACCAGCCAGAGTGCCATAGAGGCGCCTCCCACTCTGATGCGCCTGAGCCGCGCTGACACAGTGTGTTGGGGGACAGCCTTGAAGTGAGTCTGCGCCGTTTTGCTCGTTTCGCTCCTGCTACTGATAGTCTGAATGCTAAGTGCTCCTAATTATCTGTTGTGACATATCACTTTGCATGGCAAGCGCAGAGGGCCTCAGCTCAAGCCTAATCTGAAAAATACCAGGCAATTAGCAGACAGCCGTGAAATCTGCTGCACACACTAATACTCACTTATCAACACTGTCCATTTCAATCAGCCTGCCTCAATATTGCAGTTGTAGACCTCTGCCACTCTTTTGTGGTGAACTTTATTGTGAAGAAACTTCATTGTCAAACCCCCCCACACACACACATCCAGTGGACAGCAACGCCCCCATCCTGCCCCCCCGCTGCCAGCATTGTGATTTTTGTTCTTTTTATCTTGTTAAAAATGTCCAATTTATGTTGACATTTTCTTGTTTTTTTACATACTACCCTATCTTGCTTTTCTCCGACCAATCCCTCTTTCTTTCAACACCGATGACTCTGAGAAAAAACATTTACAATGTTTCTAGAGCACACATCCAAGCACACATGGAGAATAAAAACCTTGAACGTTGAACACCTGAGTGCCATTTCAATAATTCAAGGTTTACTTTAAGGTTCAGAGTTGTGCTTTTGTTTTTACCTGTGCATCTCTGAAATACATCTCGTACTGCTGGAGCATCTGCCGGCTGACCATGCTGCCATGGTAGACGATAACGTTGAGATGCGTCCAGGTGTGGAACTCTCGCTCCCAGTTGGCGATGGTTGATAAGGGAGCGATGATGAGGAAAGGCCCCTTGATGCCCACGCGGTAGATTTCCTCTAGGAAGGTAATAGACTGAATGGTCTTCCCCAGCCCCATCTCGTCAGCCAGGATACAGTTCCGTCTGAGGTGGGACACAAAGGGGGAAGAAGCTGAGGCATATACTGACTTGTTATAACGCATGAATCAGCACAAAAAGAGCAGGTACAGTACAGTTATTTCACATATGTATTACTCTTGGCTGCCTGGGTAATCTCACTGTTAAATAGAAGATGAAAAACCTAAAAAAACAAGCAAAAAAACCCAAACAAACCCAGGCCAAAAAAGACTATATGAGACCAAGAGAGGGGGGAGAGAACCGCCAGCCACGAGATCAGACTGGAAATATGGGATCCACCATGATGGCAAATGATGCCTGTTATGTGGTGTGCATGGGCAAAGCATTTATTCAGCTGTCCAGTGGGTGGAGGTTTTATGTCTCGACACTAATTGCAATGTGCAGATATTCCCACTGGCCTCTTAAAGTGTTCTCTCTCTTTCGATGAGTATCTCTGCGTAGGCATACGCAAACTCCTGCGCTCTCGCACCTCGCAATACCAAGTCCCAGGGTTAAAGCGGGCTGGCTGACATCATGTACTCTAGATCTCGTACTGGGTGCTGCAGGGAGTGGGCGTGAAAGCTTTTGTTGTTACTGAAGCATTTAGCTGAGGTGGAAATTTGACTTGTCTCGCAGGCCCAACCAAATAACGCAGGCACAGGCAAATCACCAAACACACCACATGAGACAGCAAAAGTGATTCTTCACATTCTGTTAGTGCCTTGCCTCTTATCTACACACAGTGGGAATGTTCATAAAATGTCATTTTAACATTATGGCCGAAGAAGTGGGTGATTGAGTGCTCGCTCGCTTCTTCGTTGTTTTGTTTTTGTAAACAGAAGGCGACTGACCTCCAGGTGACCCGTGTGAGTGAGACAGGTGTGTGCACACGTGCCACATAACTGACCTGTTGTACCAGTTGAAGAGGAGCCAGTTGACTCCCTCCAGCTGGTAGTCCCTGAGGCTGTTGCCATTCCTGTATTCCCTCGACTGCTCCCTCTTCTTCCACAGATTGGTTGGGGGGCGCTCCTGAATGACACATTTTTAAAGCGATAGATGAAATCTTCGCCGGTGTTTATGGAGAAATTACACGTAGTAATTACACGACATCTGTGTCAACATCACAAAAGTGATGTATAAAACCAAGGAGCACTTCAGAACAAAACACAATTTCACTTCAAGAATACAGAGGAACTTAAGAGTTAAACAAAAACGGCCATGTTAATCTAATATGTGCATTTTGCATGCAATTTCACATGCGGTGTTACTGCAGAGAGGAAGTGTCTGAGGCAGCCCAACTCAGTCGCTGTTTGGTGAAGGACAAGAGACATATATACAGGAGATCCAACATCTGTCATTCTAGCGATCACACAAACCTGTTTGGACTGAGGAGTAAAAATCAAATATGCAAATATAATAGTAAGACGCAAGAGAGAGTAATATGGGAAGGCGGAGAA
>OMPJ01002836.1:3044-15795 GCA_900312935.1 Carapus acus
TGTCTTGCAGACCCTCGAGTCTACACCCAAATTTGTTCAAAATGTCCCATCACTCCTTTGCCAAGAAGTGGTGTCATGGTGTTATGGCCCTGTGGGTTAAATGTGGGGGGGAAAGTTGCTCCTAATAGTATCTGGGACATTTAGAATGTATCTCAAACTCAAAGCTTGATATTGTGATCTCCACACCACTCAATAAACGCAAAGTATTTTTCTTGAAGGACGACAGTAGATACCCGGCGGCTGAAGTCACCGGTGATGGTATTTCGCTTTGTAAAAATGTCAGGGAGAGAGATAATGCAATGTTTGTGTTGGACTGTGGCAGCTCAGTGAACCACAGCTCTCGTTTTGCCCATCAGATTTGTGCATCGAGTAAAAGAGTAAGACAAAAACACGCCGAGCTTTTCAGCGGAGGGGCCGTCATCGCTCCGGATGATGAAACATCTTCCTCGGACGTGTTCACCTTGGTTTCTAAATTCCTCCCGTTGGGAAGCGCAGAGGAATAAAACTGTCGGGAGCTTGTGAGTTTTTGCCTTGCTTAGAGTGTCTCAGCAAGCAACATCGCTGCTTTGCTTGGCAGTCTGCCGGGTGTGCCAGGGCTACCGAGCGTTGCACAAAGAGCCGCAGTTCACATATCAGGTATCCAAGGTAAAGGTGGTTTCAATTCATTTTGTAATGAGCTCATTTGTCAGAGTCGTTGCAGTGGCAACAGGTTAAGGTTGTGTTTTTGGTGTCATTCCTCCACCTGCATCAAGCGACTGCTCTTTAATCGTGCCCGACATGTTCATAATCCCACTTCGATTGATCACAATCAATTATTGAAATTTCCCCTGCACTGCAGCACAGCTCAAGATTCATAATATATGGCTTTTTTCCTTTTCTTTCCTTTTTATTTTTTTTCTATTTACCTTTGTCATCAGGCCTGTGCTTGGCTAATATTATGTCAGTCAGTCTCATATTTAGGCCTATGAAGTCAGATTGGACCAATACATTTACGGTGTCATTTCTTTCTTGGGCAAAAAACGTGAGAGAAGCATCATGCGCAGCTGCATTGGGCAGGTCCTTTTTGAGCCGATTGAGCTGCAGTGCGTGCTGAATAGCGAGGTTATTGGATGAGAAGCCTCTCATAATGACATTGGAGCATTAAACAATTGTTGTAGCACGAGGGAGAATGAGCCTTTGTTCAGTTTGTCTTTTCGCTGTCACACTTACGACATGGATTTATCGTCATGCATAGTGTTGCACCACTGGCGGTGCTATCAGACTGAATGTCCCTCTCAGTTATGGGGCGTATCAGCTGCTTGTTAATGCAATACACAGTTTTTGAGGGAAAAGGAGCCGCACAACGTTTCCGTGCTGGACTTGTGTCTTTGCAGTGAGCCTTATCGCGTCTCAATGCAGATTCCTAGTCTGCGTCTCACCGCTTGGCGAGTGTGATGAATCCTAATCTGCAGGCGATCCAGGGTTTGGGAGTCCTATTAAAAAGAGCCTGATTCATCAGTGCCAGTCAATCATTATCCAGTAATTGAATTGAACTTTTCTTAAATTAAGGAAGAGAACTGCAGCAGCTCTCCGAACATTTAATGTTCCGCAAATGTCTTGAAATTTGTGAAAGGAACGCAACTTTGTCCTTCATGTAAAATCAGAATGCGGTCACAGATTTAGGGCAAAATGGCTGCCAAGTTAATGTCAGCAAATATTGTGATCGTAAATTCTAATTATGGGATGTGCTAATGGAAAGTACCGGGGACATGACCGCTCAGAGGCAAAGTGATGAATGCATAATTGATTTTTTCTTTTTTCTTGGTAAGATGTGGATGTTTTTGGGAATCAGTAGATCCATTGCCGTCGTGCCAAATTCTAGATTTAATGATTTAGCCTCAGCTCAGTATTGGTGAATAACATTGTGTAAAATGTCGGCTGTAATCTCGTCGCATCACTGAAATGGGGAGACATGGTGTGAATGCTGAATGCAAATCCATCGCAAATAACGAACATTTGTGCCCAGAGGTGAAAGGAAAATGGATGTGAATAAAAGCATTTTTGTCATTACGTCATCTTGCCTGTGAATTCTCGCTCAATTGTTTTGCTGTAGCGCTTCCTGTCTGACCACCATGAATAAAACAGAATTGTTAGGGCCAGCGTCTGAGCGACAGCCAAGACTTGGACTGCACATTCCATTCCCTCATTCATCCTGCATTAATTTAATTTGAAATTGGATATTTGGGGAGGGGGGCGCTGGGTGTTGGGTGGGTGGTGGGGCAGGAGAGTCCAGCCATTTTGCGTCATATCCAATTGTGTGCGACCAAAATTCCTCTCGCTCCCTCACTTTCTTTTGTAGCGCTTTTCCTTGAGTGCAGCGGAGTGTGAGCGCCGCGGTGCCCGAAAAGGGTAGAGGGAGTCTAAGTCGGTCGCACAGTTCATCAAAGCGTGACTCATGAATAAGAAGCTACACGAGCAGCAGCAGCAGCAGCAGCAGCAGCAGCAGCTGCTCGGCTTCACCTCAACTAAACACCACCCACATTGGGTACAGCGAGATCTGAGACAAAACAAGGAGAGAGGACACGGGACGTGGATACACCCGTTGCGTACATGTAAAATGCAGACACACACACACACACACACACACCTAACTCACACACAAGGATAAGATGATTGGTAGTTTCTTATTTACATCCTCCTAAATTTTGGTGCAACCTAGTCATACATTTCAATCAAGACAATGTTTCCACTGCTGTCTCCCTCGATGTCTTTTCCCAAACTGGCTCAATATTTTTCCACAAATTGGCTTGGGGGTTTGGAGGGTGGAAACCAGACAATTACACGTTTGATACCAGCCTCCTCCTCACAAGTCCAGCCCCCCTTATTTCGAGGTGCTAAGGGAGCGTTCATGGGTTGAGGACATTTTGGCATCAGGAGTTTAATCAGCAACCCTGCGGTTTCTGGTCCACCACCCTACCTCGTGAGCAGCATCTCCGCGTAATGGCTGCATCCCGACATTCACACAGCACTTCAGTCCCCAGGGGCTCGCATTGGTTTTCTTTCTCTCCGAATGTGAAATCGCAATTTCCGACCCTCTCCAATGTCTTGCGTCTGTGTGGGCCATTCTCGTTGCGTCTTTGACGCTCCTCCCCAGAGGGGCTGCCCTCAATATGACTCAATGACTTCCCCCGCCTGAGAGCGCCCGCTCGCTCTGTGCCAACTCCAGCCGGATATGTCATGAACCCCGCCGTGAATCTCCTCCACGGATGCCACCGAGCGCAAAAGGCTGATGACGGGCCATTCCCGAGTGTGCGAAAGTATTTTACAGCAGCCGGAGGCTCGGCCAAGGTTTTTGCCCGCAGTCGGAACGCAGGAACCGGGCGCTACACATGTTGGCGGATTTGCTAATAAGAAACGCGACTTGTCGGCAAACAGTAATCATCCACCCTGTTGTTAGAGGCAGACTGGTGAGGCGAGAAGCCATTCCCCGTGCAGATTATCCCACCGCAGCCTCCTTTTGTGCGAACAGCAGTTGAATCTTCGCTCCAACAATGATGTTTGTCAATAGATAGTTTTCGCGTAATATGCCGATGCCTTGACTCAGGGATCCTCCGGACCAGCGAGGTGAAATATGTGTGTTCGGCAGTGAGGAGGCGCGGCTCCCTCTGCATTAGCAGGGAATTGGCACGTGTTAGGGGCTAACTAACTGGTCGAACAAGAAGTAATCGCGCTGGGCAAAGCGTGCGAGATGGATTAACCCAGAACCTTGTTTCTCTAAGTGCTCATATTAATGCCAATGGGCCCCCCGTTGGTCCCAGGAGAGTCTAGCTCGGAGGAATAGATTACTTCAGAGGCCCACACCGGGCACGCATCTATTTTTACTGCCCGGCCCCTGATTGGCCGGCAAGGTGTGTATGCGGAGGCTCATATTGTGTCATGAGGTGCCTCCGCGCCATCTGTCATCCCCAGAGGAGCTGTTGCGAAGGAAGGCCACGCCTAATCTCCGCGTCTCAGACAACACACACATACACACAGCACAACCTCAGGCTTCCCCTCCTCTGTCTACCAATTCCAAACGCCAGGAAGAAAAGCAGGGCGAGCAGGAATCAGTTTAATTTCTTCGCCAATGAAATCTCAATGTGGTCATGAAGCAGCCCTTTTTTAGGCCGTAAAAAGATGTGGCAAAACAAGCTATTCACTTTTATGCATTGGGTCTCACTCACACGGCAAAATGCTGGGGGATAAAAGAAATAACTACGAGGCACAATGGCACCGGAATGGCGAATTTACTGTCTGCTTCCTTCGGTGGAAATGTTAGACTCGAATGTTATGCTTGAATAGGTCTTGCCAGGCAGAAAATGAATCATGTCATCTGTCGGGGCAGAAAGCTCTTTATATATTTGCCGGTGCTCCACAGCACAGTTTGCATGCGGCGACGACGTGTCGCTTCGCTGATGAGCGCCGGTGCTTACCTTGGAGTTTTCCCCGACTTGTCCTGGTCGCGTTTGCCGGCCAGGCTTTGAACTTGCCAAGCGCAATGCGCTAATCTCACACAGCGTCGGATGTTTAATGTCGCTGCGTGAGTGTGTGTTTGCAGGGGTTTGCTGAGGGGCTCAGCTTTGTCCCCCCACTTCAGCTGGATCACAGCATCATGAATATCAAAGAGTGGGTGTGGGTGTGTAGGTGTGTGTGTGTGCCTGCATCATCTTGCCAGCTGATGAATGCTAAACCTGTTCAGTGTATTTCCCAGCAGTGCGTGCTGTTCATTTGTAGTTCATGTGGAAAACACGGGCACCAATTTGGAACTCACACTCTTTATTTGTTGTGAATTCATATTCACCACTCAAGCTAGCATCTATTCATTCAGCCATTTAGATTGTTGGGCAGGATTGTGTTTTATTAGTCCTGCTGGTTGTGACCACTTTCCTTGGACGCTCAATTCTGTCTCAGTAGAAGGGAAATAAAAGCTTAGATGGGAAAATTAACTGTCAGCGTGACCTCAGTTCAACATCTTTGCCGCTCTTGCTCACACCTCTGCTGCCAGTCTCAATATGCCAATGTCACTGCCGCGATACTCCATAGTTTCAATGGCTGACTGAATGACTGAGGCGGCGTCAGCAGCACCTCTAATTAATTAGCTATTGGGGAAATGCAGGAAACGTGTTGCTCTTTCTCTTTCTCTCTCGATTGCCGCTGTAAAAGACAAATAGCCCAGCTAGTGTTGCCTCGCACAATTAGGCGTGGCGTGATTCAAATGAGGGACAAAGAGGCCAGCCGTGAATAACATGGCAGTCCTAACACGCCACCAGATTATTGGACATGTACTTGTCAGCAGGGCCGCAGAATCAAACACCAGCGGCCAAAAATATCAGATATTTCTGATCATGAACGTATTATTACTCCAGCCACGCACCCCCGGAGCGGAGAGGTTATGGTGATATGTTTGACACTCTGACTTGTAGATGGTTCATTTCAACATCTGACTCGGGTTTACTGGAGTTATCAGCAGTGGTTATGATCTGCTAATTTCAAGGCGTTGCCTCTGAAATGGAATGAAATGGATGAAGTGGTTTATTCTGGAGGAGACAGCGACCGGCTCTAGTGGTGGATCAAAGGATTTTATTCAGAGGCAATTTCTCTCGCAAAAGAAATGGAGGACAGACACACACTCAGACACATACGCTCGGACACACGCATACACGCAGCAGAGGGAGCAACTCCAGTACACGAAGGCATTACTACTAGGCAGACTACTCGTCTGCCTAGAGGGTATTGTTGCTGGGGATTATTTGCGGGATTTCATGTTCGTCGTTACTCTCAAGCGCTGTCTGATTCACTGAGAAGCTCGGGGAGACAAACATTCCGAAGCCTGTTCTATCATAATTCTAGTCGACTCGCATCTTACGGCGGGACGAGACTTATTGCTTTGGTGTTTGCGGTTCAAACGAACAAGGTCAACACTTGTCGCCACAATGGGCGTCGCCAGCACGACCCGCTGCCTTATTTTGAACATGCAATTTCCACAGCACGCCTTGGCATGGCCGGAGCACAATCACTCGCCCAAACAGCACGCCGTCCCAGCTCTCTCACTGTCGCTGGGGACTGCACGCGTGCAGAACAAACCCCAGGTTAATAACAGTCATTCAGTTCATAATTAAAAGTAACAAAAATGCTAACTACCCTATTCAGCTTAGAGAAAGATGAATAAGACCACCATTGGAGTGTGCCAGTGTTAATTATGCCTCTTTGTGAGCAGGTGGGAGGCACGGTAATTCATAGACGGAAACTTGGACTTTTTACATATCTTGCGGCAGGCATCTTGTCTGCATGGCACGACCGGGATGTTTTCGTCTTTCCGCAGGTTTTGTCATCATGCACAACAAGGGGTAGTTCCCAGTAGAGGTCTTGTAGACACGCCTCACTAGTTGCAGACCCCAGAGGAGACCCAGAGGTGGTGCAGTCATTATATCCATCAGCTGCCCGGGGAGCAACCTGGAGCCCCCAAGAGGAGTTTGAGGGTGCGGCCGCGGTCAAGGGAGCGCGGGTGGCGCCGTTTAGTCTGCTGCCATCGTGACAAACCTTTGCCAGCAGTGAGCTAAAAAGAAAGGCAAGCAAAGGTCGCGAAACACAGGGCAGCCATTGTGATGGTGTGGTGTGCTATTGAAGTTTCCGACGTGTTTCAATGGACATAATTAGCCAACATGTTCACGGTGGAGTAGCACCTGATCTGAACTCGGGACGGAGTCGAGATTACATCATCTCGCTGGTGGTTGTCTGACTTGCATATCTGTGCTGTTATTGTCTGTGTCTCCCCCCGCCTTCCTTTTCTTACCCCCACTACCGCGGCACAAGTGGTCTCATTGCTTGTCGTCATGTTCCCAGCGAGGAGCCTGGGGGTGTGTCCTCATCATGCAGCACACGCACGCACATTCGGGATGGAGACTGAAGCATTTGATGTGCTAAAGACAAGGGTGTTTAGCACAGCTGGTGTTCGTGTTTCAGGGTGGCACAGTTTGCTTTAGCGGCTGATTTCTGCAAGGAAACTCTTGGTTGCAGCACACGGGGTAGAATCTTTTTCTCTCTGTATCAGTGAGACTAACAAAGTCACACTGCACCGGTTGGTCTACGTGAGGGGTTCAGGAGGTGAAGAGGTTGTGAGGACTCATCAGGCAACTGTTAGATAAGTTTCCGTTTGTCTGCTGCAGTACAGCAGGGCACGTTGATTGGAGATGGGAGGGAACTTGTGTCGGTGTGTGCAGAATATGTCCTGAATGCGTCAGATTGTTAAGGTATGGATCTGATATGGATGGGAGCAGCCTCGGGGAAGGATGAGCTCACTCAGGAGAGAGGCCTGGCAAGCGCTATCGATTCACTCAACCACATGTGAGATTCTTAGGTCCACAACACAAGAGATGATTATCACAGGTTTGCAGGACACGTGTACAACCACTCGAAGAGCACAGGAGCCCTTAACATCCGCATAGGTATCGAAACGTATTTTTTTAGTTCTAACCATCCAACGTCAGCTACGCACTTTGCTGCGCTGTTCTGTTGAGTCCATCTGTGAGCCACTCCCACATTTCTTTTGTTTTGACGTTTTTCATATGTTGGAGTGCCTTCTTGTATGTGTATGAGGGGCCTGGCATGCTCTGACTTCAGAGCAGAACAGCATCTCGAGATGCGAGTTTAATTCGTTAATTGGAGTAAGTAGGTCAGTCTGTTCGTATCTCAAACAAATTCTTTTATCTAGAATTACCAGAATAATGCATGTCGGTTCTGGCCATGTTTTTCCAGCATAATCGGGCTTTGTCACATGTCCTGATTTAAGGTTTTCTGTAGTACCTCGAGATAGGAGTGTTCTTCATTGTCTGACTGAGCTCATAAGTCAGTCTGCTTGTATCTTAAATGATGTCGTATCTCAAGAAATGTTGAGTTGCTCGTATGTCAAGGTATCACTGTATAAGAATAGGTGAATAAGAAAAGGCTTAAATTTGTTGTCATCGAGGCACCTTAGACATTTTCTACATTTGCCCATAATACCCTCAGACAGGTGTCCCCCTCCCGCAAGCCTGCCCCCACGCATGATGTTAGCATGGGAGTGGGGGACATGGCTTCTGCAGTAATTGATTGCAGGATGGGCGATGTCCAAATGCTCCACTGCAGCCAACAGTTTCCATGCCAGCCAGCGAGGGAAAAACAGCGATGGCCACAGGGAGTGTTATCCAATATTTCTCTGGCCATTAGACACTGTAGCGCTCCCAGTAACGGGTTTGCATCGACGCTCCCCGCGCCCTCGCTTGATTGCCGGCCTCCGCGACGAAACCACGAGCGTCGAGTGGCGGTGCCAGTTTTTAATTCTTGTTTAATTTCTGTTCATGCTGTAATCCAATTACAGCTCAATCTGTCTAAAACGCCAATGGCTCCCCGGTCCCCGTCCCTGTCCCCCGTAGCTCACAGCAGGCGGAGCCCTCACCTATGCAAAGTAACCCAAGTAGCTGCCCAGCATCCCGCGCCAGCCTCTGGCTCCCAAATGGGTCCGGCTCCATCTGAAATAGCACCTCCCCTCTCATTGATCGTCTTCCCGGTGGAGTCGCGGGGGCAGGCTTATCCGGCTCGTCCCAGCTTGTCTGCGCCTCTGAATGGAAGCATAGTGAGAGCTGTGTTGCCTGTGCCAGGCCCGAGGTTCTGCGCGGCGTTCCCGGGCAGCTTGTGACCGAGTGGCCATTGTGGCTGCCCTCCCGTAGCTCCTCTTCCTCGCGTCATTGTCATCGCAGCAGCCATCAGAGATACACAAAGTCGCGGTCAGTTCACTCCGATGGGCTTTTGCCGCAGTTTGCGCGCTCGCCGTGCCGGGTTTTGGTTCCGTCAGAGGCGTGAGTCGTGACTAGCGCACGCCAGGGAGCAAAGCGGGAATGATTCATGTGGAAGAAGCGGCGCGTCTGCGGTGATTCATGGTGTTTACATCAGAGACGCTAACGTTTCAGTCTCTGCTCACGCCGACGGAGCTTTGGCGCTCCGGTAACACCGCTGCCACTTAGGATTCAATCAATGCCGACTTCCCAGAACTCCTCCTCCTCGAGATGTTACATTTCAGTGGTTTAAGCCTAGTGACAGACGGTGTGCTGTTTCCCGGCTGCACCTCTGGAGCCCCGCGTTGGATAAACATCAGTTAATTCTGATATCTGTTTCCTGGAAGTGACAACATCTGTTTACTGCAGCCCATCTTAGCCGCAGAGTGAATTCATGCAAGTGAATGATAAGTATAAAAAAGCACGACAAAGCGCGACAGAGCTCAATTTTTACTGAAAATATGAAGTAAAAAAAAAAATGTGTTTGAGTCGCTGTGACTTATCTACATCTGCATCCTGGTGTGTCCTGGTTTCCATATTTATAAAAACTGACTCATTACAGCCGGGTGCAGCTTGACGTGATGGGCTGCAGACGCTTCGCTCCGCCACTCCCCGAGCTTCTGCTGTGCCTCTCGTAGCTGAGGCAGATGTTGAGGGGAACGTGCACGAGCGCCCGTGCACGGATTTCACAGTGACGGTGGCGCGAAATGCTACAGTGAGTCAGGTCGTGTTGATGTCGAATGAGAGGAGGGGAAGGGAAGGGGAGAGCATAGGAGAGGAGGGCAGAGGAAAGAGGAGGAGATGAGGCAGGGAGGGAAGGAGAAATAGGAGGTGAAAGACAATGTGTGTCTTTAAGCTCATTAGATTAGGATTGACGGGCAAGCGGCAGTGTGTCAATGTGCTGCACTCATCTGCACTTTGCGTCAGCTCAAATGTCACATGTCAAGAGTGCACGGAAACACACACACACACACACTCTCTGCCTTTTTGCTCCGCAGTTCAACAGGAGAGGATAGAGAATGCTGCAATCGAATGCAGACACCTACGCGAGTCCCTGTGCATTGGGGTGGGGGATGGTGTGTGGGTGTTCGTGTGTGTGTGTGTGTGTGTGAGAGAGAGTATGTGAGAGGGAGGGAGAGGGAAGCAGACAGAGACAAAGCGAGGGGGAGAGAGGAGGGGAATGACAACTAGACAGAGAGGTACATTGGGAAGGAGAGACAAGTAGAGAGAAGAGAGTACAGTCAGAGGGGGAAGGTAGGGGAGAAAGAAGGAGGGAGGGAGGGATGGAGGGAGAGAGAAAACAGAGTCAAATGACGGATTGCTATCAGATCAGATTCTGCCGACTTGACGTTTGCACGCTGCGTGTTTTCAAATTTATGAAACTTTTTAATATATCATAGAAGATTGTTTATCTCGCCTGGATTTGCCCTTTGTTGTCCACACGGCTGAGGGACACACCGCAAATTACAAAACGAGGAGTTGGTCAGGCTGAAACCCCATAAAAGTTTGTTCACAGCAGAGTCTCTGTCGTAGATTTGGCACATTCAGCACTGCGTCCATATTTAAATTCATCAGAGCCACGCGAAAGCCAGTGTGTTTCGCACATCATAAACCGGGATGCTGTCCAAGCTTTAAATCGTCCGAGTTACGTAAAGAGAGAATGTTCTCACTACTTCTCTCGTCTGCGGCAGAGGGCATCAGCCGGCAGACAGAAAATAGAGACGCCGCACTTGGCATGCTGCTGGTGGAGATGATTTCCTGTCCCCGCAGGAAGAAACATCTCATCCTGTTACACTTTATCTTAAAATGTACTGTAGTTCAAACAGGGTGTTTCTGTTTGTCAAGCTCACTAACTTTTTTTCAAAAGAGGTGAGCTGCTAATTTACTCGGTTTACCTCTTTTCATGTGTCACTTTGACTGACGTCTTTTAGGACGCCAGCCCACGACAGCTTGTCTGAGTCAGACAATCAGCTGCTAGTGTCCGCTGCCATGTTATGTAAGATAAATATAACTGGTGCTCCATCTTGACAACGGAATTTGAAATACTTTCAGATCACAGATGGTTTGCCACTCCTACTCAGTTATGAAATATAAAAGGATGGGAAGGTAGGTACTTTATTGATCCACCGATCTATGGATCCAGGATATTATAAGCCCCAAGGACGGAACAAAAACAAAGTAGAGAAAGAGCCCAACTAAGCGTCCATAGAGAACTACAGCTGCATAGACTCTATTCAGCCATTGGCTGTAGCATGGGGGGCGATGCAGATACTATTGCTTGTTTTTTGGCTTCAAAGGCAGCTTGGACCTGAAAAGACTTAAATACAAACAAATCTGGACCCAGGCTGTTGGTCTGGGGGTTCTGCAGAGCTTTGAATGTAAGCATTCTTTAAACCTGACACACAGATTTACGGCCGACTGCCGACCATCTGCTCGGCAGCCTCACCGTTGAAAAGGTATCGGAATGGCCAGAGTGTCTGGGGCCCTGCGTACACCGACGCCTCCGCGGCTGCTTATAATAAAGGAAACACCAGCCGAGCCTCGAATGAACTCCCCAAACATCACGTGGGCGTCAGACAATCGGTGTGTGCGGGAGCTGAGGGCAGTGGAAACAGCATGTGCGAGGCTGGATTTAGCTCCCGCCTATTAATGGGGGGGGGTGAGCCTGTAAAGTTCACGCTCCAGAAGTCCTATTTAACGCAAAAGAATTAGCGAGCAGCGGCTGTGGTTGACCTTGTGTCTTTGTGCGCCACAGAGGCTTGTGAGAAATGTTTGCAACCGACGCGAGCGGGCACACAGGCCGGTTGTTTGGGAAGCTGCCTTTCTGCGTCCAGTCGCTCAGCCGAGGCCTTTAACATTAATATTGTTGATTCAGCGGCTCCTCGCCGCCCGACTGCTCCTCGCCATCACGGTGATTAGGCGAAGCCGCGCGCCGCGCTCAGACACCTCTTCAGCGCTCTCGATGCAGGCAGCGACGCCGCGTCCAATCAGAGTCCCCGGATGACAGCGAGTGGGTTAAAGGAAGGAGTGATGTCAAAATACGTGTAGAGGGAGCTGGGAAACACGTTTCCATGGCAACTGGTGGGAGTGAATATAACTGTGGTCGAGAGGCATGAGCAGCAAGCAAATACTCGCCAGCTCCTCGGGTGCTGGGCTCATAAACGCAGTTCGGGCGTCGGCAACGGAGGGATTTTGTGAAGGAGCTCAATGTTTGGCGTTTTGTGTCAAACAAGGAGCGAATCGTCCAATTCAGGTGTCAGTTGTGAGTCAAAGCAGAATTAAGCGCCAGTGAGAGGTTCCAATTCGCTCCGCTCAGCTGCCTATGAATTCTTTAACATCTCGTTGCTGATGCAGCAGCTGCAGCTTCCCGGATGATGAAGAATTTACTCCACGCCCGCCCGCCCACGCACCGCGATGGAGCTGTGCGAAACGTGAGCGGCGAGGATTAATTTCGGAGAGCCGCTCGTACTGTCCGTTTGTGTAACTTCGTCAGATTAGACGTAGCGCTGGTATATAGAGAATCCATTTTAGTGTGTGTGTGTGTGTGTCTGAGTGGGCAGAATAAATAATGAGTGTAATCCCACACTGCTCGTGCTGCTCGTTACGGTTCAGGCGAGGCTTTAGTCCGCTGCAGCACCTGGAGTTCTTTTTGTAGCGGCAGATGCGGGAGCGGAGAAGCTCCAGCCTCCATTTACCATCTCGCCTTCGTCTTCATCCTCGGCGCTCACATCTAATCTGTTGCCTTGAAGGCGGTGGCAGAGTCACCCAAGTCCTGCCGGGGTGCGAGTTTCCGAGGCAAGCCGGGCCGTGATGGATGGATTCGGGCTACGAAATAATTTTAGGAACTTCCAACTGCAGCAGGTGACGACATGCGGCCCAAGGACACGAGAGACATTTTCATTCATTGAGCACTTCTCCAACCC
>OMPJ01002842.1:2807-21437 GCA_900312935.1 Carapus acus
TGTGTGTATATATATATATAGTGTGTAAGTATATATATATATATATATATATATATATATATATATATATATATATATATATATATCATATTGATTCAATACCAAGTCTAACAGAGGACCAGGATCACCGATACTAGAACTTGTGGATGTATCATCACATTGCTAAACTAGAGTTGGTTTTCGTGACCTTGAGTGTGTTTTGTGATTTATTTATTTATTTTTTCTTGGATTATTAATTAATTGAGAGCGAGGAAAGAATCTGGCCAAAATATATACAGCGATACATGCAAAATATATACGTAAATCAGTCATCTGGGTTTTTAGGTAGGTAGGTAGGTAGGTACTGTATTGATCTATTGATCTTGCGATCCAGGGAATTAAAGAATTAAAAACTGTTATTACTTTCACCAATTTGAAAGACAGGAATATCATCTCACAATACAATATTGATCAACATCAGAACAGCTTATTAGGTCAATACATTACTATCATCTATCTGCCCTCCACGAGTGACAAGCATAATAAGCATCTTAGAAAGCGGTCAGGTAGGTCTAACCCACGGGTCGGCAACCCAAAATGTTGACGGCTTTATTGGACTAAAATGAAAACAAAAAAACAAAAACAATCTGTCTGGAGCCGCAAAAAAATTAAAGTCTCATTTTTGCCTTGTAATGAACACACTCTACACATTTTGACAGCATTTGAGAACATAAAGAATGTTTGTGTCATGTTTGTCCTCCTACAGAAACCATATTAAAACAAAAAATATATTTTTCTGCCCATCTTTTTCTACTTTCATACATTTTTGAAAAAGCTCCAGGGAGCCACTAGGGCAGCGTGAAAGAGCTGCATGCAGCTCTGGAGCCGCAGGTTGCTGACCCCTGGTCTAACCCCATCCACTGGTAGGCTGACTGGGTGAGGTAATGTGAGCTACAGTATGTTAAGCCTCTCAAAGACTCTTTTCCACTGGCAACAATACAACCACACAACAACCCACCTGCCTGTTATGTAGCCAAGAAAAAAACCCTCAGATATACAGACAAGGTCACCTGTCACCTTCAACCTCCGCATGACTGCAAACACCCATATACACCGTTCAAATGCTTCAGGCTTTTTCACTTTTGTTCTCCTTAAATGCCTCCCACTGATGGCATGATTTTTTTAAGAGGGGTGGGGGAGTCGGTGTCTCACCAGAGGAACACAACTGTTTCCTTTCCTTGTGCACAAGTACATTTGTCTGTGGATGTCTGCTTTGCTTTCCCCTCAAGTAGTTGACAATGCTTTGTGTCTCTGGTTCCAGTATAGTAGTTGTGCCAGCTGTGGTGGTAGTAATGGTTCAAGTTGAAGTAGTTGCGGTAGTACGTCTTTAAGATGGCATGGTAGGTTTTTATTGATTTTTATCGCAAAAAGATCTGCATAAACTTCATTCTTGGGTGAGAGGTTCATATACGCAGATGTAGACTCATGTCTCCTGAAAATGGCCTCAACTCTACCACTCTTGGCACCAACTTAGGCTTTTGTCTAGACACTCCAACAGTCACATTCTCTCATGATCAGGTCAGATTTTTTTTTCTCATTTTTTTTAACTATTCTAACAGCAGGCGGCATCTCAACCAGTCCTTATTATGGTATTATCACTTTCCCTGCTTAATTTGCTCCAAAATGAATTATTCTGTGCCATGCAAAAGCAAGAAGAGAGGCCTCTTTTTACGATTTCACCTTAAGTTTTAGCCTTGTCACCCCAGTAGATGTCAGTGGGTTTTATGTGGTCATTACACACCAGGTATCTCCCCCTAATGGTGCAAACAGTGTTTCTGATCTGTATCACAGTGGCTGATGACCAGCTGGACAAAGGCTGAAGAATGGCCTTGGGCCTTTAAACACCGTCGTGTACTCTCCCCCTTGTACACTACTGTGCTACTCCCTATGATCAATGCGTTAACGGATTCTACTGCCAATATGGAAAGCATAATCCGTCTTGCAAACCTCTTGAACTACACAATAATCTGTGCCACTTGCATACAGTTTACAGCCAAAAAATGTATATGATGTGAAGCCAAACAGAAACAGGACACAGTCTCAGCTTTTTCAGTCACAACTGAAACTTGACAACAAACAAAACACGTCTCGAGCAAGACAAACATCACAGACACTGTCAATTGACAGACACTGTCATAATTGCTCTAATAGGTCGGCTGTCACCATGTCATCTTTAATTATTGTTGAGTGACGATGTCGTACACACCCCATGGCGTTCTGACATCCACTGCGTCTAATAAATAAACACCGCTCCTTCATTTCCAAGTTTTGATCTGTTTTTCAGGTCAGGCACATGCTTTTTTTAACTCTCGCTGCAACTCCACGGGGAAAACATCACTGTTATCTATTAAGAAAAAAAAAGACATGAGCTCAAACGTCTTGTAGATTGTAATCCATCTGTGAAATTGCAGAGGTGTAGATTTATCCAGAGATCTGGAAAAAAAGGCTGCCATGGAAGCTGTCATCACTGATTGATTTGAGCGTCATCTTTCGAGAATGATAGAATCGCATGGGTTGTCACGACTAATTGTGAACAGCATTATCACTTCATTTTCTGTGTGTGTGTGTGTGTTAATGAAGATATGATGCAAGGCAGGATATGGTGTTGAAACTGTTGGTCACAATGTACAGTCACCTACTTCATGCAATAAGATAACATCTGAAAACAACTGAAATGTGACAGATATTTAATTTGTTTATTTGTTCTTTTGGCAGGCCATTTTTTGTTTTATAGTTTTTTGATTCCTGCATTGTTGTTGTTAATTCAGAATTGTAGAGGTTGTCTGATTATTTGAAATTTTGCCAATGCAGTCCTTGTAATTTTCAAATATATTGTATTGACTGGGAACCAAAAAAAAAAGAAAAGTTGCATGATTGGGATCAAAATCAGAGACACTACAGTTATCTCTGTAAAAGTATCACCTGAAAGTCAAATCTGTGATTTGAACCACAATCTTTGCCTTGTCCTCTCTGGTCTCATCCCATCTAGTTATGTGATCGAAACATTCATCAATCTACAGATGAAAGTTTTCAGCTCCAAATTACCGTCACTGAGTTGTTGGTTCAGCTTCAGCTTGGGAACTTCACAGTTCCATTGTGCATTGCAGCTACCATCTTCCTGATGGTCTGCATTGAGCTCCTTGGACGCTTTAGCTGACCTTGGCCTATTTATGCAATGAATCTGCCTTCAATGTGGCTCTTCAAAATGACCTCCTTCAGACTTCAGTCCAATGAGGCCTCATTAAAATCTGTTATGCAGACAAGGTAGATGAAGAGGTCCAACCTTTTCCTTTTGCTGTTGTGAAAGCAAGCCGGTGTTTTCCTGCCAGAATAGCTCATCACTTTATCCCGAGAGCAGGTGAACATGAGTACAATTCAATATGGAAAAAACCCCACTACAACATAATATTCAAAAATAATTGAACATACAACCGCCTGCCCACCCTTGGGCAGGTCTGCACGCACACCGCACATGCCACACATGCTACGGACGCACGCACGCATGCACGCATGCATGCACAAAAAAGCAAAAGCAAACCAACAAATGTCTATCTCCAGCCAAACCTGCCTATGGAGGTCTTGTAATGCGCTGTTTGCTGGCTTGAAATCCCTCAACATCCCCAACATGCACCCACAAACGAAGCCCTGGATCAATGTGAGTTTTGAGCGACTTACATAGTTTTGTCAAGACTGACAGACCTGCTCTGGTCAGCCAATTATCAAGAGCCTGCAAGAATTATTGTGGTGCATAGACAGACATGCTCTTGTCTGCTCGATCAGTGGACACAAATCTTCACGAGAGGCCAAAGCAAAACTTGGTGTCATTATCAAACATTTGTGACATCAAACGTACAGAATCCCTGTCTTCTTGTCCAAAGCAAGTCTGTCCCAGACCAGCTTCTGAAGTGTGGAAATGAGCGCTCTCATTGGCAAAGGAACACTCATGGCAGCTGTTTGTTTGTTGAGTGCTTTGACCAGTGAGACAGTGTCGAGTACCTTTGATGTGAGGAACATTTATGATTTGAAATGGGAGCATAAGCTCGGGTGAGTGTCTCCGCTGACTTATTACACACTTTAGTGTTATTGGAGGGTGCAGTCTATCAAACAGTTGAAGACAGAATCATAATTAAAGCAAATTGTAGTGGGGATTCAGCTTTAACTGCAGCACGAGGCAGCAAAAAAGGACAACACGGCGGCAACACAGCCCTTTGTCGCAAGACCAAATGATTACCCAAACATAATCGGCTTCACCCGTCACTTGAACGAAGCATACGGGCACATCACACTTTGATGTTGGCAATTCTGGCGATGAATTTGGGAAGGAGTACAAAAAAAAATCCGCCCACAGTGTGTAACTCGCATTTGCATCTTGAAGGGTGTTAAGGCAGTGGAGGTTGTTTGGTGCTTTACAATTTAAGTAAATGACGGCATTTGATATACACATGGAGTCTGCAAAGCTGTGAGGGCCCTGCTAGATTCATTCAGGAGCAAGTTTTGCCCTTTGGCTCATTTCTCGTTTAATGTACAGAAATAGCTTGTATACTGACTTAGAATTAAGGTAACACCACTGCAACGGTGACCAAATGAATCTGAGACACTTGCACCACGACATACAGCGCAAATATGTATTATACAGTTTGTAGACTCGAGCACTGCCCACACACTTCCCAGGATCGCTACCTCCACGATTGCATTTTTAGTTTGATTTCACAGATGCCTGAGCACAGCAAGCAGCAAGAGTGTCGGCTCTAAGTCACAATTTGCCATCCATGAATGACTGGTTGGAAAAAAAAGTTGCATGGTTGCCAAGCTAAAGAAATAATGGAATCTGAGATATTTGCTTTGATTTATTCTTATTATAATGGGTGTGTTCAGTGGCCTATTTATAGGGGTACACATTTTACAATGAAATTGCAGAAGGGGATGAAGTCTCTGGGAAACGCACGTGTGTGATGCAGATTTGCATCAACACTGTTGAAAGTGACAACAGGATATGAGGATTGGATCGTTCATGGTGGTAATGAGACACAAGCCACAAAATGTTAAGTAGGTATTAGCAAAAATAACAGCAGCAACGCATGGAGTGGCAGCTTGTCTCTCCACCCACAAGCTCCCAGTTGTTGCTCAACATCTGTGGAACATTGTTTTCAAAGGTCTGTTGAAAGAAATGGCTGTATCTTGATTTATGGCATTCTTTATCCTCAGGCTCTAAGAGAAACCAAGGCAACAAGCATAAATGTTGCATGCGTATACTGTATATACAATACACTCATGCACAAACCACTGAACTCTGCTTCACACAAATCAATATCGAAACCCACTTCTGTAGTTGGTGCTTTTTAAGACAAATGATGGGATGAAGTTGTGGGAGTTGAAACAGGGGAAAGTTCAGCACATTCACAAACAAACAAACAAACAAACAAATCTATCCACAAAAGGGAAACCCTTCAGAATGTAGAATGTTGGACTTTAAACCACTTTTTGAATATCCCTAACTCAAGTATCAGGGTCTCGTGACAAAACGGATAAATAGGTGATCATATATACTATGATTTTGTTAACAGACCAGAATTGTGGAGACATTTTTCAAACTTCCCATGCAAAGCTAAGAGAATCACCTCATCAACTTGAGGTGACCTGATAGGTGGCATTTAATAAGTTTGAATCCACTATTAACAAGAGGGATGTATATGATCCCACCGCACTGCAAACATTTAGTATTCTTGCCTCATGCGGTTGTATTACTTTCAGTTACAGCTCATGAATAACATCAAACAGACCATGAAGTGCATAGAAATAGAAAATGTGATAACTACGAGGGTTTACCCAGCCAGTGTTTGAAGTACCTTTGAGCCTGCAGATCTTGAAATGTGTCTGAAAGTAGCACGTAGGTGTAGTCCTCTGTAATACAAATCATTCAGTAAATTGGTTGATTAGAAGATTACAGACATTTTAGGGCAAAGGACATCGCCAATGGGAGACAAAAAAAAGAAAAGAGAGATCTAAAATGAAAGGATGAAAAAGCTTGCCAATGTTAGCCTCAAACAAATATTTATTCAAAACCCAAATTGGCCTCCGTCCTGCCTTTTGGGGAATCCTTGCAATGAAATATTAAGTTTGGGTGCCTTTAATTTTGCATTTCAGCACTTTCACCAGGCACACATACGTATGTCTGCAATGCGCTGAAATTTGAAGCAGATTACTTCTTGTACACCTACCACTGAAGCATGTCAAATTGTTTAGGAAATGCAAATTAATGTTTTCTAAAGAGTGCACTTTGCCTTTCAGCCAGGGGAACCATCAGACCTATCACTGACACAGCACACTGGAGGGCTGGCGCATCAAAAGCTCTCATTTTCTGGAACGAGAAGTCATTATAAATACAACAGCAGTGGGGAACTTAGCAATATATCCTTGCTACATGTTCCCTGTCAGACATGGATTTGAATGTCTTACCTTGAGTGAAAGAAATGAATCATGACAGTGTCACTCAAATTCCAATTTCACAATCCCCCTTATAATTCTGGGATGTAAAATACTGTTTTGGCACACTGAAGGTTTGGATGACTTTGATGGTGGCCTTTTGTTATATTTCCAAATGAATCCAGTAATATAGTTTTCTGTGGGATCAAAACACTCACACATGTGAAATTAATGTTATCGCATTACCTGAAGGGGCTGTGACCTCATCTATAGACACAATTGACATACCCTATGCATAACAAAAAAACAACAGAATTCTATTTGAACACAAAGGGAGCGTGTGCTTGCACTGGCTACGCCCCTATCAGCCGTGTTGGTCTCACGGTCTCACACTGTCGACTATGATGCAGACAACAGCAGCCTTTGACTAATCACTGCACTCCTGCGACCCCCCAGTGCAAATACAGATCAAATAATGGCAGAGGAAGAACCTGATTTAAATGCAATTTTCAGTGGCCACACACAGCACACTCAATATTCTTCTAACACTGGCACCATGTTTAATATGAAGAGCGCTCATTGCCTCTTTTTCCTGTTGACTGCCTTTCAGTTTGGAAATCCTGTGCATGTGTGCAGTTATTAAGCAATAATAAATAACGCATAGGCTCCTCCTGTAGGTAGCCTTGTCTGTTGCCTGTAATGACAATGCAAGGGAAATGAGACTGCTGAAATGAGATAATGTAGCTAGTCCCTCACAGGAACATAATCCATGGGTAAGACCAGGGTGCTTTGTCTTTGCGGTTTGCCATGAACCAAAATTCATGAATATTCTCTGGCCCGAAACATGGAGGAACCGGCACTACGGAGAGAATATTGTGCATCAGAAGAGTTGCTCCAATGCCGCACGCTTCAATTTCTCAGTTTGAAGGCTCACAATGACAAATGAGTCATTCAGCTGTGACGTTATTTATGAATTTGTGTGCGGCAGTTGATCATTTCACAGAGTTGCTAAAGCTGCTTGAGAATCTTCAATCTATTGGCTCACCAAGCCTGCCAGGTGAAGCTCTGGTTCAGTGCTTTAATTGATCATCCAAATTTTCATCATTCACTGATTTAGCTGACAGGTAAAGCCTGGCTGTGTAATCAAAACATACCAACGTTAGCAAGACAGTGGCTCATCCATTTAGATGATCGGGTTGGATGTTAAAAACATGATATCTATCTGTCTGTCTGGTTTGCTCGACAATCTGTAGATAAATAATGGTGTTGAAAAAACAAAATCGAATTACTCTCTGTCTCAATTACATGTATAGTACATATAAAGAGACCACGTTTCTCCTGTGTTAGCTTCTCAGCACTGGCTACCTGTAAAATAGAACATAGAGTAGTGTCTGCAATTCCTCTCCTTACCCACAAAGTGCTTTATGATCAGGCATCGTCATATCTTCAAGAGCTTGTGGTGCCTTATCATCCATCCAGAACTCTGTGGTCCTAGAATGCTGGGTTACATCCTAGAATTTGTAACAGTGGAATGAGGGGCACAGCCTTCATATATCAGGCTCCTCTCCTCTGGAACCATCTTCCAGTTTCAGTAGGTGGAGTGGACACCCTCACTACGTTAAGGAGTGGGCAAAAAACTTGAGCAAAAAACAAAAAAAGACAAAGCTACGCTGCTAGGATTAGACTGGGGGGGGGGGTTTCTCACGATGCACTGAGCTTTTTTTCCCCTCTTCCTCTCTTTCCTCTTCCTCTCTCTCACCTGTAAGCCGGTCCTGTTAATGTCAGTCTTGTTACCAATGAATAAATGAATTACCGATGTTACCTACTACCCCCAAGTCTTTGCGTCCATTGCTTTTTTCAAACCTGCAAACTGCAGCTGGAACGTGACCAGTGGTGACAGACCACCAAACATTTGGGTCCTGCTCCTGATTGGCATGCTGTGCATCTCATCAGGTTACAGTGCTGTATTGTAATTTTTGTTGATATATCAAAGTTTTCACAAGCCTCCATATCATTTTCCGAACCTTTCCTGTACTCTTTAACACTC
The DNA here is from genome assembly GCA_900312935.1 of Carapus acus. NCBI lineage: Eukaryota > Metazoa > Chordata > Actinopteri > Ophidiiformes > Carapidae > Carapus > Carapus acus. Next base: position 11,317 of record OMPJ01002842.1, read on the forward strand.
TTGTAAACCTTTTTAGAAGTTTCACTGTCTCTGCTATTGAAAGTGTATGTTGTACTTATCATGTCATTGTCATCATGAAAGTCTTGAGTTTATTTTCCAAAATGTTTTAAGTTTGTAGGGCAGTGCAATTCATGGGCATGCCTGGGGCCAGATACACAGCTGGAAAGGTAGATAGATTATCACAAAGTGGTGTTGCACTTAGTTAAAGTGCATCTTTTTAATGTAATGTTGACTATGCCTTGGAAGCATGTCGAGAATTTGGAGAACAGTGTTTGTTTTTGTATCTCACGTTTACATCATCACAGATTTGAACTGGCTGAACGCTTGTTTGCGAAGAAGATGTTATTTTCCCGTTGTGCCTTTTACTCGTGCTGTTTTGGACGCCTCAAAATGGATAGTCATGATGTGAGCAAGTTGAGGTGGGGCGCTTATCCTCCCTCCAAGTCATTTCATGGTTAACATACATTTGAATTATATATGCTCATACTTGCCATTTTGGTTCAGATCGAATGAAAATTAAAGTATATCTAAAGATTACGTTCTTGACAATACAAAACCAGTCTTCAGGACACAGTGTATGCATGACGTTAACTAATATCTGTATTATTGTTGTCAGTCTTTCAAGATAGATCACATATTAACACTGACTCAACCAAACAGTTCTTTCTAACCCTCTCTACTAACTCCTTTACAGAGGAATTCTGGGATATCTAATCTGCATTCCTTTGTTACATTGTCGCTTGTGCAACCTGTGCGAACGTGTGTATACTTGTTTGTTAACACCAAGTAGTGTCAGAGCAGAGCCGTCACCTACACCCTTCTGTCCTCACTAATGCTTTACCACACATCCCTTTACAGTTATAGAAAAGGCCATCTTGGATGAAATTCAACTCCAGCACCTTTGCTCTGACCTGGTATTGGTTACAGTAATAATGCAATTTTAACCTCTAAAGCAACTGATCGATACTTCCCCTTGAGAGTTCCAGGCAGTGTTGTATCCAAAGGCTAGGATGCTTGAGGTGAGTTAGCAGACATCTTCACACATCGCTTAAACCTCTTCTTGGGGCCCCAAGAACTGTAGGAAATCTTGAATTATTTCTTTGCCCAAGAGGGGCCACGTTATTCCCTCAAACAACTTTAGACATCTGGTAACCAAGATCCTTGGTACCTCTCATCCTTTCAGATCTTCGGCACACAGCTACATGGCTCCACCAAAATCCTCTTTCCATTGTTGCAGAGCATGCATATGACCGAGGAAGCCATAGAAGTGTGTGAGGGCTTTACCTCTTTTTGCCTGTCTAACCTGCTCAATCCTACATCAATAAGAACCTGTCGCGTTGATGTAGGTGGACCAGAGCTGTGTGGCTTGGATCATGGACTCTCTTGGCAAAAGGCCACACTATATCAGACTGAAAAACTGCTCGACAGACTAGGTGATTAACAGCGTACACCTCAAGGATCTGTGCTGTCTCCATCCCGGCGTCTCCCCTACATATCTATCTGCTAAGTTATGTGCCACCAACAGAAGTTCTCAGATGACTCTGTTAGTAGATGTAACACTGAAAATAAGATCCTTAGTAGTGCATTACTTTGGGTGGCGTGAAGGAAGACATTTTCAGCCCACTGATGGAAAAAACAAGGAGCGCCGTTGTTAGACGGATAGAATTGGAGATGGTCATTACTTTTGACCCCCGTGGAGTACATTTGCATGAAAAAATGGAGCAGACATGGGCCATCTCTAGGACAGTGCAAATCAATAAAAGGCTGCTGCCTCTTGCATGTGAAAGATTCCAAATTTGCAGAAAACAAACACGCACACTCCAAAGTTAAATTTTGACTTTGGTGATGGTTTACTGAGGCTGGAAGCTGTTCAGTACTGAGTCCCCTCCATAACTCAATCATTCATTTATTCATTCATGTCGTGTACACGCTTAGTCCTTACTGGGGCTGCTGGTGCCCATCCAAGTGTCATTGGGCAGGTGGTGGGGCACCTCGGGCAGGTCGCCACCCTGGATGTGTCAGTCCGTCCCCAAACAGAGACATAACACCATACAAAAAACGTCCCACTCCTATGGGACAATTTAGCATTACAACTGAACCTAATGTACTTGTTTTTGGAAAGGGAGAGGAAGATGGACTAACTGCGCAAGATACATGCACACACTGAGTTAGCAGTTCCAACAACTAAACCACTGATTAGCCTGTCAGCTCAGTTATTAATTAGTGATTTGATTTAAACAAACGCAATTAATTTGTTTAATTTGTATATTTTACTTTCAAGATCGGAATTGGACTGTGGCAGGGAGGGGAGGTTGGGTGGACACTCTCCTCTACATTTGGGATGGGATGGGACCTTGTTCTTGCCTTTTATCTTCTTACCCTCCCTGATTAATTAAATAAATTGATTTTGTACTTTGGTCAAACGCACATCATGGATTGTAGGGGTATTGCAATTTTCTGCATAAACTTGGCCTTATCTCATGATGGGCATTCTTAATAAATCCGATACAGCACAGCATTTTGGTAATGGTTTGAATTATACCCACAGACTCTGTTATCACATCTTTGTAAACTGAATAAATTCGCATTCAAAGTACACTCTGTGCATTAAATGGAAAAGAGTCAAAGAGGATTATTGCAGTATTAATGTGAACCAGCGAGCAGACGACAGGGAATCGTGAAGGACAGGGCGGTCTGCAGGGCTTACTAGCCCATTCAGTTGTAATTTTAGATGTTTAATCCTTAATGACCATAGCATTATATTATTTTTATTAACCAAGAAGCTATTATCTTGCCGAAAGTCTTGATTAAAGAATCATGTATTCAAAGCACCCAGAGGAGTGGAGCAGCATTCGGTTATTCAGTTATTGTTGACAGCATAATGGAGCACCTCAAGGCTGGCACAAGAGTCTGGACAATTTCTTTCAACTGTGGACTGAAATACTGCAGTAGATTATTAAACGTCAGGATGTTGTGTGGGATCCAGTTGGTACAAAGCAGTCAAGGGAGAGCACACTGTGAAGTCATGGTGTCGAGGTTGCTACCCCTGTAGCAGGATGATTGATGTGTTATTCTTAATTGTACAGTCACTAGTAAGGTGGCTTTAACTGTATTTACGATTTGTATTTCATGTGTGATAAAATGCAAAACTAATTTGAAAAATTCATCCGACTCTGTGTCCTGTCATCCACGGAAAAAGTAGTATAGTTCACATGGATGATGGTTACACTAATTGATTATCTTTTATGATTATGCTTTACTGTTATTATTGTGCGTTATTGCTCGCATTCATTCATCCAGTCAAACCCAAGTTCCCTAACGAAAGTAGATATCGTAAATAAGTGGGCACTTTATTGATCCAGGAAATTTAAAGCCCCATCAGCACTAAACCAAAAACTATGCTAACTAAGAAACTAAACTAAAAGTACAGAAACTATTTGAGGTACTCTTTAATAGGGGTGGTGGTAGGTGTCTTGCTAAAGAACACTGCTTGCACCTCTGTGCAAGGAGGCAAACTGGCAATCCAAACTGGATTCATCAGAGGGGTGATGAATCTTAGGTAACATGAATACAAATATTAGTGTTGTGACTCACAGTCATAGAATAATAACATCAGTTCACTTAAGTTGACTGTGTCTGATGTCTTGACTCTCTTCTGCCTCATTTTCAATATTTTCTGTAATACTATTCAAGTCCTGACGCATAGCCTCTGAAGACTGCATAGGATGAATTGCTTTTGGTGGTTGCTCTTTTAGAGGATGACACAAAGAAGACCTAGAGAGAGGAGTAATTTGTCTCCAGGTGAGACAGATTAGACCCACTCCTACAAATTGTGCTCAAAATTATGATTCTTCAAATTCTTCTTCAAAATCATATCACAATTACATTCTATGCATATGCAATGGCAACACAACTTTACACTAATGTCCATCATTTTGTCAACTAGTTTGCGTTACCTATTTGATTCAGTAAATAGGCCGCTGGTGAGTATGCTCAGCAAACTGAAAGACCAATTAGAAAGATACACACATATTCACACACCCAGTTTTACATTTGAAAGTGCACTAGGTGAATCTGAATGAAATGTTCCTGCTGAATGGAAAATTCCATGACAATATGTCACTGACACAGCTATTTGGCCACAGAACCATTTTGCTGTTTGTGATCTTTGATCATTCGATCCCTTCTGGTGTGATGTAAGAAAATGTCAGAAATGTGTTGTTGAATATGCATCGTTAATGGTCAATGCAGGTTAAACCAGCCACAAGAGGGTGGGTGCCTATCAAGACATCCTTTATTAGCACCTCTGTTGATCCTACGCGTGAAGAGTGGTGTGGGGGTGGGGGATCCAGCAAAACAGCCAGAAACAGCCAGAAATGATTATGAGGATCACTCACAATGTTATCCCCCGTTAACAACAACTGCCTCCACTGTTGTTGGCCAACAGGATGCTGATGTGTAAGTGCTGCTGTGCTGATGGATATGCTAGGTGTCTGTGTGTCCATCCCATAGACATTGGCTGTTTACATGCTGAGGAGCACTACCTGCTCCATCCTGTAAAGCGCCATGAGATAGCTCCTGTTATGATTCGGTGCTATACAAATTGAATTGACTGGACTTGACTTGATGAAACCATGCAAGAATTGGCTGAAAACAGTGGAGGAGATGAGAAAGTTTGCACAGTGGCAGCGGGACAATGGGAAGGAAAGAGTGTGTTGATGAGAGTACAGACATTAAACATTGGGACTACGACGAGTAAAGGGAGAAAGATGACTGAGAGAAGGGATATACTGTGTTTGCAGGAGATTAGAAGAAAGGGAAGCAGAGGCAGAAGCATCTGTAGTGGGTGCAACTTGCTCGGCCACGGTGCAGGTGGGAGATGGAACGGAGTAGAAGAATCTCACAGAAACATCATGTGAGTAGTATTAAAGAGGTTGAACCGTTCAGAAAGAAGGTCACAGAGGCAGAAGGTCCAACAAGTGCGTTGTCGCACTGTTGGAACAAAAACAGGAAAACAGTTTAAGTTTTCCTTTTTCCTTTACGTGTGAAGCAGACCAAGGGCAAGCCAAATCAAAGGGTATATACTGTACATACTTTAGAAAGAGAAATAAATTGCGGCCGAGATACTGGTCAAAACACACTTTTGAGCACCTGAAATGAGGAGGCATATGCACCAGGTACACGGAGCTCAAAAGCTATGGAAAGAACTGTAATTCTATGAACAGGAAATAGGCAAATTACCACAATAAAAAGCCACAAGTACACAGGATCTTGGGGAATTGCATGTGGAACTCAGAAAAGAAAAATACTCCGGTGCAAAGTGCAGATTTAAGAGAGTGAGTCACATATAGGGCATTCAAGCACAAGGAACAGGAAATATTTTTACACCAAGAGCACAGAGACCAGGGGAAGCAGACAGGGAGAGTGACCCAGCAGTATGAAATAGTGCAGGGAAGCAGTAACTGCGCTGCAAAACACAGTGCTGTGTCTGTGCACACAGAAAGTAAGGGCACACCAAGTGTCTGGAGTGAGACTTGTGAAATTAGGGCAATGGGGAACACAAGAGCATTACAAAAAAGGAAACAGATGATGACAGAAGTGGACAGAAAACAGATACAACAACAAATACAAAACAGGAAGCATGACGCAGAAAACCAACATAAAGACAAACAGCACAATTGATAACAGGCTCAAGGGTTATGACAAGAAATGAGCCACAACAGGATAGTGAAGATATGGAAAATCACAGCGATAAATACAAATAAGACCCCAACAGAATATGTGCGACGTGGTGACGTCATTGATGAAATTGACCCAAGTGGATGAGGGGAGGAACTTCCCCATTATCGTCTTCGGGTTGGTCATCAGCTAGATGTACGGTATACTGAGCTTTAGGAGAGCAGGAGAGATACCTCTTGTCGCAAAGGTCTGGACCAGCTGAGAGTTGGTAACCAAGTTCTGAGGGTGAAACATAGAGAGATTATTCTGCTGCAAGAGGCAGAGGCCCAGCTGTGTTTTACCTATTATTATTAGTTTTGATTTGACATGCTTTTTCCATCCCCGTTGGATATTGTCATATTTGGATACCTCAGGTATGTCAATATTTTCTGCATATGACCCATTCTAGTTAGTTAAGGGGTGGTTGACTACTTATCAAACACCTTGGAAGCAGTTGGAAGTTCTGCATCATCTTCAATGACACTTCAACACTGGAATCTTTAGGAGGAACATGGAATTGATCCATGCGGCCCCTGTAAAGGTTTTGACAGGGTCAGGAATCCAACCTGCTATCAACGTGGGTTTTTTGTGGTTAGCTGAAGTCTTATGCAGACGCACAGTCATGTGCAACTTGGGACACACTTTGAGGGGCTCCAGCGTGAGGAACTTCATGATTGAGTGGCCTCTCCTCACCTCATGCGAGGAGACAGAATCAGAATCAGATGGTGGTTTTGATTTTGTTTCAGACGGCTACAGCATTCTTAATTTCTGGCAGTGGTTCTCCCTTCACTGGTGGTTCAGCAATGTGTGAGGGTCGTGGTCTGCAAGTCTCCTGCATGATAATTTAGAGCATGATTATCTGGTGTCAGATTTGATCTACACATTGGATTGTGCTTTTAGGCATTACATAGCACTAATACAGGTATGTAAATTTAATCTTGTGGTCATTTGAGATTTTAATCGGTTGTCGATGTTTCAGCCAACGTGGTTGTACCATTTGTGCACTTTTTGGAAGAAGGCATCAAATGTACATGTCTCATGCTTAAGAGTGAAATTTGACCAACTCTTACAGCCAGTCTTACCCCTCGTTCATGCTGCTTTTTTTTGACAATGTTTGCATTTTTTACAGCCTGTGGAGGGATTTGTATTTGTGTCCCATGTTATTATGTGATCATGTCTGCAACTGAGGCCTTTTTAGCTCTATATAAAAGTAGAAATCCTCATGTTGCCTGAACAGCAAAACACAATATTTACTCTTGGCAAAACTTCAACCAAACTTTATATGTACAGTAAGTCATTCATACATGCATTATAGATTTGATTTTAGTTTTCCTGAATCTCTGGCTTTTCAGGTTTAGTGACTTGCATATCAAAAATCCTCTTGCTATCATCAACCACTCAAACTACTTTTTTTATTTGCTGTCCATGGGTTTTCCCAGTGTTTTGAATGACACGTGAACTTCATTATTAGTTATATTATAATGTTTCATTTTTAAACACAACATATAGTGGAGTAAGAAAGACCGAACATTCACAAAAATATGATCACCTTATAATCACAGATGTGTACACAAAATATTGATCAAACCCAAGGACATATTCAGGATTACAGGACGTAAATGAATCGACTAAAAGAGAATGCTATGTTTGTTTTTTCTTTAACTCAAGATAGGCTTTATACGAAGCAATAAACTTTGGCAGCTTTGCCTCAGGGAGACATCCAGAGTTTTGCACTCTGAGAGCTGAATGTTCCCTCCAAAAAAAAAAAAAAAAATGTTTGTCCAACATTTCTCTGTACTCAAATGCTCTGAGAGAATCCGAGCAGCTTCAGAATGCAGAGAGCGTTTCTGACATATAAGGCAAGACTATGCGCTGCCTTAAAAACAAGTCAAAGAAAAGGCCATCGTTTAGGAGGTCTGCATATTGGTGGTGACATTTAGTGAGTGCAAGCAGGCAACCCTGGATATAGCCAAAGTCCATCTGCTTTTGTCTGTCAGCATAATGGACTACGCAATTATGTCACTGACACTTTCAATTTCTTTTGTTGCATGTCTCGATGCAAGCATAACATTCTCCCTCTTGACGGTGCCCGTTATGGGTTAAGATTTCAAATTTTCCTCATCAAGCATTTGTTAAATCACTCACATACACTTCAGTTTGCTAATGGGTTATCATCACTAAATCCGAAATCCACACCCTTAAACTACCTTCTGTCATTCTTATAAAGGGGTAAATGATCTTACTACACATTATATATTTCATTACTTTTCACTGCTGTCTCTGCTGATCAGGTGAGCCTGTTTTCTGCAGACATACTTCATCTCCTTTGTAGTCACTCAACCACCTTGCTCGTCTCACTTACCAACCTTGAAATGATCGTTTATGGCAAATGGTAAATGGATGACACTTGTGCTGCTTTTTCCAAAGTCGCTATAGGGTGTGTCATCCATCCTTGGGGAAGTGCAGGTCAACTTTCACCATCTGATTCACACATTTTGACCTGGAGATCACACCTACATACCCGTTTTAGATTTTTTTTTTTATTTATTTATACACTGTTCTTATCTAATCATAGGGGCGCTTGAGAAAAAAGTTTGGGAAACACTGCGTTAACTGATGATTTTTGTCTGTCAACTGAGAGACTGGGAATCAAACACGCTCCCACAGCTGCAGTTGACAAGAAATCACCGAATACATAATTTGTCAAACCAACTATGGGCGAGTGAATGCATCCAGCTGTTGCAAAACCTTTGGCGAAACAGAATGTTCGAAGGTTAAAATAAAACATACCAGTCGGAGGCGGTAATGTGCCAATTTATTATTTGACTGAAGCAGAGGAACAAAATTAATTTGTCATTTGATATCCCTGCCATGGCCCGTTTTCTTCCACTGCAATTCCATGTGTCCTGCCGTCTCTGTCATTGACTGCTTGCGAAATAGCATGTATGCTGTTAGGTTGGTAATCATTTCATCATTTTCGCTGTCTTCTGTCTGTGTTTTTTTGTCTCTCTCTCTTTTCTAAACCACATGACTAAACATACCATAACCCTGCCTGGAAATCTCTATTATAAAACAAGGAGTTTTAAATTCTACACGACAGCTTGCAACACATCTGGTTGCTGGCTGAAAGGAGAAAAATGGGTTGAAAGAGGTAATGCCCTCAGTGCACGGGGAGAAGTTCCATGGTGCTACGTTTGTGCAACGCTAAATGATGGCACCAACATGCTGCTAACAAGGCTCTACGCTTTTCAAAGGTAAACAAACGAAATGACTTGAAATGAAAAATCAAACCTCTGAAGGGACTACTGACCAGCTCACAATAGCTTTTATGAGCTTAGCTTTTTGTGTGCCATGCATGACATGGTTGGCAGGTGTCGCTGATGAATTGAGGACAGTTGGCGGTTACCCTGCCAAAGGCACTTTAATCTTTGCCCTTTAACTTTGGGGATGCAGCGTTGATGAGATGCATTCTGACTTCAAGCGGACGTCAGAGTCAAATTCATGTCAAGTGGAACCTTGAATCTATGTGTGTTTTTTTTCGTAGGCCTACTTGGTTGCTGTGGAGCTGTAGAGTGCAGGGACAAACATTGATAGGGTAGCCAAACATAGCTTTGGTAGTGTGAGTTGCTCGTTGGTGGTGCTTAAACAGCGAGTGTGCTCATGCTTCGTTTGGGCAACGTCGTGCTGTGATTCTCCACCTGTATTCTCTGTGGAGATACAGGTAGGGAGAGTGGCCGCTGTACCTGCACAAGGAATACATGGAATTGGCTCTCAGTTGTGTTTTGCTACTAATTGTTCCTCACATTGTTTCCCATTGTGCTCCACCACAGAGGTGGTAATCACTGTGTATGCACACACAATGAGAGCAGGATTGCTGTCAATCTGTTTAGATGGCAAATTATACAATCATGTGACTGCTTGCACATAATTTGGTACTTGTTTCTACACACCATCACGCACTCTCGCTCATAATACTCCTCTGTCGCAATTGATAGTTGGCGTGAAGCGCTGAACGGACATCTAAAAGGTGAATGTGGATGGCTGCTGCAAAACAATGTCAGCTCCTTGGCTATTAAGTAGTGAGGCAGCAAAGGGTGGCCAAAGCAGATGAGATTTCCCACATTCTTTGTGTCGTTTTCCATGCTGCTGCGTCTTCATATGTATTTAATTGTTCATATTTATCACGCATTATTCCTCTTTTCGCCTCCTGTAGGGCTTATTGACGGCGAACCTGTCTGCCTGTCTGTCTGAGGAGGCTGAAAATGGCAGGGAGGTAATTGTCACAAGCCAGAGCTCGAGAAGTGCGTCTCCCTCTCTCTCTCACGTGTGCGAGCAGAGAGAGAGACAGAGGGAGAAAGAGAGAGAGAGAGAGAGAGAGAGAGGAGGGGAGAGAAAATGAGAGG